>JAWWMK010000040.1:15074702-15088984 GCA_035047105.1 Galeopsomyia nigrocyanea
TTTATTTTTGTTGTTAAAAATTTTATGCTTTTCGAGAAAGCATACTGCTAATGTCATTAGCAGCAGATCTCATAGCTTGGTATTTTAAATTATGAAATAAGAGGGAAGCGGGCCCCCGCCAACGCCTCCTCCAGTGAAATACTTCCAATTTTTATTATAAGTTGGCGGGGGCCTCCTCCCCTCTTTTTTCATAATGGTAATAAATCGAAATATTGTTTTAAGGAACAATATTTGAAGCCACACTCATTAAGAAATCAAGCCATTCATAACGCATTTAATTCATTTCATCAGCTTTTTTTCTTGAAGCAAGTTGCAATTAGGTATGTGGAACAAAGTTCCTCTCTGAAATCGCACTCGGCGCCAAATCCAAGGCGATTCCCAGGAAAATTCCTTCTTCCTACAATGGAAAAATTCTGCCATCACAAGTTCCCCCTCCTTATTCCCGCCAGTGCATCTTTTTTTTTTAATTACAATCCTCCATTAGTCGCAGTAATTAAAAATCGGGTTTGAAAATAAGAAAACGATACTAATACAAATATGTGATTTTTTTTTCATTTCTGGGGTCATCTATCATCGCGGCGCCGGAGACGTCGGATCGTGGAAAAGCAACATCGGGACAGATGCAAACGAAAGCTACCGTGAAAAGGAATCGCAGCTCGAGCCCAGGAAGAAGAGCCTCATCTGGCTCTCAAGCGCGTCCGAAAAAAAACGTAAGAAAAACCAAAGTATATTATTTTTCCGGACTAATAAATCGAAATATCGTTTTCATAAACAATATTTCGATTATTACTCATGAGGAAATTAAAATTGAAATTAAACTCTTGCAAGTTGTGGCGGGAAACCCATTAAGATCTATCGAGTAGAAAATTTTCTAGATTAATAAAAAAATTTATTTTTCGACTCTACGTGATACTTAATGCGACGGTATTTCCAAAAATTGAAAAGGAAAAATTTCAATAAAACAAAGCTTCCTCTTGAAGGAAGCAAAATTGCGCAAGGCACGCGCGGCTATTTAACGTTTCTTCTCGCGCGCCAATTCCAAAGGCTGATTGCGGGTGCTCACGAAAAGTCATTGAGGAAGTGGAAAATCAAGCGGTGTACGTCCGCTCGAAATAAAGTTTCCGCGGGGCTTGAAACAAATTCCTCTCGCGGGAGAGAGAAAATAAGGGACGCCAAGGGAGAGAGAAAAAGAGTGAGCTAACTGCTCCGTGTCACGTATTAGGTATACTTGAGGAAACAAGCCAAAAGAGGAGGATGTCGATGCTTTGCTGGGTGACAGTGGAACGATGTTTTCGGGGTAACGTTACACGTCAAAACTATTAAGACAGCATGTGCCTTTCACGCATAGGCAAATAGACAAATATTTAGGCTATCGTTGGAATTCCTTTGAAAATTTTCATGTTGTACACACGTCGAAAAAATAAATAGAAATATTAATATGTAAAACGTGAATTTATAGGATCGACACGTGCAACGATCAATTTATTTTAGGATTGATCTCGAACGCGCTCGCGGTCGGCCGAAAATCCTAGAACTCTAAAAGCTACAAATAGAAACGCTAAACCCAAATTTATCGTCAGTTTAAATCCCTTGGTTGAATGACAAAAAGTCGCTCAATAAACGTATCAATCGCACCTCCGTAAAGGCACTTAATGTTTCTTCTTTTATCGGAAGAAGAAGCGTCATGCCGAGTTGGCGATGAAGCGTGACTACAACTATTATATTCCGTGAGGAAGCTGGCGCAGCAACTGCGAAAACAAAGTTTCTTTCCGAGTATAGAAGTCGGAGTTCCGATATACGTATCTTTCAAAGCACCGCAGCTGTTGAAGTTTTTTTTTTCTCGTGCTTATTTTGACGATTTTTTATATATACAAATGTAGGATACGCGTATAGCTCGTTAATTTCTTCGTGCTCTCTATGGGAAGCGAAAGCGCGTGATTTCTTCTTCTTCGTCGTCGGGGAGAGACAATGCTTTATACATATATGTGCCATTGCGAGAATTGTAAAGTGTCTGACGTGTCTGTGTGTATACACAAGTGCTGCAGCGTGTGACTTCCAGTGAAATTCGTGATGGCATTTCGCTGCTGCGGCACCCAACTGCAATCGCGTTACTGTAAAGTCATTACTCTCAATTTACCCGCGGATAACAAAAAAAAACGCGTACGCGTGCGACTAATTATGTATATACTCGCGCGCGAGCTGCTGTATAATTATATCGAGAGCAGAGAGTGTTGCGAAAATTTTCTTTTTATAGATTGAATAGTTTGCTTTGATGTATACGTACAAGGATACCATTAGTTTCGCCAATGTTTAGTCTGGAGTAAGACATTTTCCACATGAAGGTTCGCGAAATGAAAAAAAATCTATTTTAAATAAAATGTCGAAAAATCAGAGGTAAATCGTGAAAAAAAAAAGAATGTAATGACGCAACGATAGAAATGCGCCAAATGTAACAGTTGCCGGGAGAATGCGACACGGAACGCGGCAGCAACTGCTGCAGAAACAGTTTGGGATGCCAATTTCATTGGATTTGGCGATAGTCTGGAAGTTTTCGATTTCGCTGGACCAAGATTAACGGCAGAGATATAGAAAAATGGCCCCAAAAGAAGTCGAGTGATAAGGCAATCGAGTATTGAATTCTTATAAATTTTCTCGTGTCTGAGTTATTTATTGGTGTACTAAATTTATAAAGTTGTCTTCTCGACCTAGAAAAAAAAACCTCGAAATTTTTACACCGAACGAGATTTTCATTATCGGTGTTGAAGTATTCAATGTTAATGATTCGCGGCTTGCCGATAATAGCGGCTGCTCCGATTCCCCTAGCAAATGTAAATTAAGTTTCGTAAACAATGGCTCGCGAGTCTACATAGCCGTGAAATCTCGCGAAAGGTTAAAAAATTAATTAAACGCGGCGGCGGCGACCAATAAAAGCAAGTTATTTCCAGTAGAGCAATAGAAGTCGGAGAGAAAACGCTATGGCATCGCGCGTCATTCTATTCCCGTACATCCTGGCGCGGAGAGAGGAGAAAAGAGGCATTTTGCTTCCTGCCTTTACGTGCTCTGTTCTATACATCGCTTGCTTTCTTTATACCGTTCAACATCTATCCCTCCTATATCCCGCTCTTCGTTATAATGCACGCGAGAGAATTTTTTTTTTCTTAATTGCCAACGTTAATTATTGCACAATGCGCGCCTTTGACTAATTAAATCCATGCGGCTTGGATTAATGCGTGAAAAAAAAAAGTACAATATATGCTGGATTATCGGCTTGCGGTACACTTACGAGCTGCCTTCTGCACTTTATTACGTGTTCAAGTGCAGGCTTCTAAAATAATTTTAAAGTAAAACAATGGATATTCAAGTATGCAAGAAAAGATTACTCGAAATAATTGTTACAGATCTTTCAAAGATAATCTTTTGTCACGCAGTCTACTAGAGAATTCAACCAGTGCTCATGGCAAAAAAGCCATTAATTTTCCCGTAGAAAATTCGTGTTCAAGCGACATGTTACAGATATAGATCAGGGATGAAACAGAAGAATAAGACCTCAACTGATGGATACACGGTCGCATCGACGCAGGTGGTATAAGGACGCGACACGCTTATACAAGTATAAAGAGAGAGAGAGGCGACGACACACGTGCTGGCATTCTAATTCAGCGAGGAATTACGCATAGCACTCCTTGTAAGTCACGAATTAGACAACAAGCGCGTATAATCGAAATTTCGTAAAATGCCATATCGTACCCACGCAGTTGTATTGCCGTTCGTATTTATGAAAATTACGCGATATCAATCTCAAACGCGTAGGATGATTACGCGTAGATATGTGTCCGCAAGAAATAAGTTTTATATATTCAACTCGATTTCCATGTGTTTAACGAGTTGGCTCGCACTCGATGAAGCAATCAATTGACATCGCGCAGGAAACGTTTAAAATTTATTGCGTCTTGTGCGGTTTCGTCAGTCATCGAGTGAAAAAGGAATTTTTTCTTTATCATCATTGCTGATAATTCGATGTAAGTAGAGGTACGTAACAATTGTTCTTGCGTGTCTTTTGTGGGTGAAGAAAAATGAAAAGAACCCCGCGCGTGTTAAAAGCTGAGCGAGCTGCAAAGGGCTTTTCTCAGAAATGAAGAAGGCGCATCGTAAAAAACCACAGGTCCATTGTCGATGCCGACCACGCGGCGGCAGAGGGGCATCCTTGCCGAAGTGTGTCCTTGATCCCGCGCAGATATACATCCTTCTTTGAAGAAAGAAAAAAAAAACAATAGCACACGTGCTTTTTTCCCAATTCAATAGTTGAGACATCAGATCTAAATTTATTTACTGCCCGCTTTTTTTTTATGGAGTTTTCAAAACACTCCAATGTAGGGCAGCTCTTTTCTTTTCCATTATATTATAACTGCGTGAAATAATAACGACCGTTATTTTATGTGATGATTTCGTAAAATTCATTTACCGTGAAACTTGTGTTTTACAAAAAGGAAAAATAATAAAAGAACAATGCATCCTTAAGTATTATTAAATGAATACAAAGCCGCTAGATGTAATCTAAATTTATTTACATTTTTTTTCTCGTCATACATTTCAGAGCCTTACAGTCACCGATTAAATGTGATACAATTTTCTTTTTCCATTCTCATAACATTGCGAACCATTTTTTTTTTCTTCAGTTATTTTGCGGATTTTTTTTAGAGTATTTCGTCGATCGCGCGCATAATTATTATTTCAATAGCTAAATTGTGGAATTTGGGCACGTGGCCGTGCAATTCTCTCAAGCGTAGAATGAACAAACAGTTTAGAGTTTTCCTTATTTTTTTCCTTCTTGTCGCGCAGTTGTTTCGAACGAATAATTGTAATTGTACGTAAACACGAGAATACAATGATCGATGGAAACGAGGAATAAATGCATATGCACAAATAAATGTAGATAACAATTATAACGTTTCACTAAAACGATACACACGAACGATTTCATTAGACTCTCATCAAACTACAATAACTTTATTTTTTATCAACTTTGTAAATTCCACAATAAAAATATATTCACTACCTATGAAAGTATTTTTACTCGAAATTTGTATACAATTCGATTGTTTTTTTTTTATTTTTGCATTTAAATGCTGCCAGGCGAGAGCGAAATGGATAAATAATCAAATGAATCATGCCATCGTAATTTCAGTTTAAAAATAATTGCCTAAAAATTGAAGAAAATTCTGTATGTTTGGAGGCACAATGGCTCATTTTACGATGTACTCGAACGCAATGGATAAAAATAACGAGCAACACGCATAAAGAGAGGAGAATCGACTCATCGGAGCTAATGAAAAATTGAGTGGCGCGAATTGTTAACAGCGTGCATTGGGAGTTTGTGGAAGTGCATTATTAATTGCAGGAGATACGGAAATCGTGCGTTTCGGAGGCCGCCGCGTTTAACAAATTGCAATCAATACATAACAAGCGTATATCATCAAATATGTACACTTTTTTTTTTTAATTTTACATTTACAGAATGGATGCAAGTCGATGGATTATTTTCTTGTTATCTGCTAGATTATACTATTTCAATGCGTTTTTAGTCGATAAATTTGTGTGCAAGCCAAATAGCAAGGTTTGCATTCTTGAAGCTTATATAGTTGAAACACATAGTTACGGCTACTAGATTTTATATTTTTGTTGATATTCTTTGCAAAATCTCGTTCTATATACGAATGCGAACGAAATATGGAAACGCTACTATTGTAATTGTACAGTTATATATAAAAATGTTCTTTTTTTAAGTACTGAATGTTCTTTGTTTTCTGTCACTTTACAACACTGTGTGTGTGTGTGTGTCGAGAACTTGGATTGTAAGTGTACTTGTATTAAATACATATACGCATTATCAAAGTATTTGTTACGCAATTTTTAATTAGAGCCAAAGTTGATTTCAAACGAATACGGTATATTTAAAAAAAAAAGAATCCGAGCTGAAAAGGTAGGAATCTATGTTGTTACTCGCTGCGAACACAGTAGAAATCAACGGGCTATTGACTTTGAAACGGACATGAATGGTTTGTTTGCTTTACAAGGAAAATCGACGATATTTCTTAGCGATTGCAAATCGTTACACTCTGAGATAAGTAAATTCGAATTTGACAAGAATTCGCAAATGTAGATTATACAATATAATATTTTTGCATGAATATATATATATATATATTTTTTTAAATCGACATTAAAGAGATTTTCAAACAGAAATACAATGATATCTCTAGATAAATTCTCAAATTTCAATTATTTATTCATACTCGACGTCGCTGAAATGAGAAAAATAAAGTAAAATCGTACATTTTTACGTAATTGAATCGGAGATCCTGACGCACAGACGCCTCGAGAGCTCTATCGAGTACAAGCTTTCAGATAGGCGTCATGTGCCTCGCTACTCGCACAGCTCACGTGTGCGGCTTCTCTCGCGATAATTACAAATCGCTATCGTCGTCGCTGCAGTGTAAGGTGTCTCGGAGGAAAAAGAAAATACAATATCTCCCTTGGTGTTCTTCGCGACGTTGTCTACACATATAAATCAAACCTTAATTGGACATTTTTTTATTATTTTTAATGATTCATTCGACGCCAGCGTACTCTCGTTGATTGTTGATAACAATTGAGTATGATAACGGAAAAACGAGATGAGCTATCTAGTGGTCTGACTCTTTTGGTTCAGCACTTTATTATTATTATTATTATTATTTTTTTGTTAAATTATGTAAAGGTGGACGAATGCTCGCGCGACTGCGTCCATTCTTCCTTTTGCAGTTGCTGCCTCTCCGACGATTTTTAAGAACTTCAGCTTGCAGACTACCACTTGCCAGCGCTGCTTGTCATGTCGGGATTTGCGAACGGATTTGTTGACGCTTTTGAAATTAAACGATTTATTTTGGTTAAGAGAATTCTTTGACCAAACTCATCTGATACACAACTCTGGATGCATCAATGCAATTCTAAGGATGTAGTTTTAGGCGGGCCTACAAGTATTTCAATTTGTATTTTTCTGCGTTTCAATGGATTATTCCAGTTAAAAAATAATAGGAGGGTGCTCAGCTATGGCTTTGTTTTCATCGGTATGAGAATCTCTCGAGGGCGTTGTAATGCTAAAAGGCGTTAAAAGTGGAAAAATAGATGGGCTCGTTTTTAGAAAATTCGTTACTCAGCAAATTCTTCATCTCATTGTTTTGCTCGACGCTATTATTTTCATCGACCCTCGTGGTCAAAGAAAAGAATCGTTGGATACCGAAAAAAAACTAATTGCTTAGCGCCGCCGTACTTTTAGCGCACTCACGTTCATGCAATCAAGTCTCATGTTGTTTTCGAACAAAAATGTGATTTTAAATCAATTTCTTTTCACTTTTAACAAGATAATAATTTCAAAATAATAAATTTCAACTTTTAAGCTGGAATAATTCATGTTTACAGTTTATTACAAACTTTCGCCAAACTAGATCCTTGCATCTAATTCAAATCAGATATAGGTAACAAAAATAAAATAAATAATAAAACAACCAAATGATAGAAGTGCGAATAATTTTTGTTTAATTCAAGCAAGTGATAACTTACATGATTTCAAATTATAAATAAAAAGATGAGGTGTAAAATAAACATTAGAAAAATTATAATTCATTACAAACGAAAGAAAAAAAATGACATTATAGTACATGTATAATATGCACTTGACTACGATGATGTATGAACAATCATAAAGTTCATAACAGAAAATAAACGTTGGTATGCTCGAGGACGATAAACGCCGTAAGTTTTTGCGCTGTCAACATTCAGCTCAATTGATTATTTAGCAAAATAAAAAATGTACAAATTTGATTGAAGGCATTTACGTCCTCTCTCTCTTCCAAATGGCGAATTTCATTACAAACTACTGATGAATGACGATTTCAATTCGCATAAGGCTAGAGCAATCACAATGACAGAAACAAAAAAAAAAAAATACTTTTCGCGAGGCCTCGCGTCAAGATTACGAAAGCGAGTCACATTGTGGGCCTCTAAAATGATTTTTTCTTCGCAAAATATCCTACAACTTACTCACATGAAAAAAGAGAAAATGGAAAACAAAAAATTATGTACAATATTTAGAAAAAAGGTGGGGGAGAAGAAGAAGAGAAAAGGAGCTAGTAGATAACATTCACATGCTCGTCTCGACAATGCGTTCAAGAGCTTGAGGAAATACCGGGGGTGTAGACGGGTTGCGATCCCCGGTTGAGGTTGGTATTCTCGTCAGCCTGAGGTGGCGGCATCGCAAACACCATCGGCTGCGCACCCGGTCCCTGCGATGCGTTGCTCTGCGGCTGAGTCGTTATCAGGTCCGGGTCACTCTCCTCCATCTCCTCCTCCTGTTTTGCCGGAAAAAACAAAGAGAAAAACACGTTCGTGACCAGGAGCTTTAATATCGACTTGGGAATGAAAAAAAAAATTGTTTGAGTGGCGAAACGTGAGACAGATGTTCGTTTGACAAAAGGACTACACTGTTTGGATATACGGCCTAGACCTGGTTATATCATACATACACATACATACGATTGTCACGCTTTTATAAGAAGCTCTGACTTTTTTTAATTCACCGGCGGGGCGTGCGAAAATTGATGTTGCTCTCGTGCTATGTATATGTATATGTATATGTACGTGCTTGCTTGCTCGCGCCAAGTGTCACAAAGTGCTCGTTTCGTTTTTCCATTTTTTTTTCTCTTTCTCTCTCTCTTAACGACCAAAGAAAAGAATTCTCTGTTTTACTCGGAATTCTATTTTGTTTTTCAAGTTTGAAAATCCTTAAAATAATGGATTTTGAAATAAATGATTGATGTTTTCACAATTAATTAAATGCCACTCGCTCCAGCACATGAAAAATTACTTGAACAACAAAGCTGAAAAATGGCCTTTACACCAAGCTCCGATTAATAGTCAGCCTTAAAAAAAAAACGCACACGCATTATGTGAGTTATCGATTAGAAGCGCATATGTTGTGTATGACAGAGTGCTCTTTCACACAGAGTTTGCGCTCTTACGTGCGAAGATCGGCTTGGCGACATGTCAGTATCGTGTGACGACCACGTAATCATGCGTTGGTTAGACTGAAAAAGCATATATATTTCCATACTCAATCTCGAGACGGCAAGGGTTAGGCTTATTTATTGATTTTTTTTTTCCATACGAAACTCGCTCTCGTGCATAAGTGCGTGTAAAGCTGCGTGCAGTTATCGTATAGTACGGCTGTACCGCGGGGATTATTTGCACGATAAGATCTTGTATTTGGACTTACCCATTTATATATCGAAAGCAAACATTGGACAATCTTTTAGTAAACTTTTTAAACTCAAACACATGTAAAATCAAAATAAATTCTGAATGGTCAAATACTTGTAAAGTAAAAAAAATATTTGCAATAAAGTAATTGATCGATGAATTTCCAATGGAACAAAAAAATGAAAAAAAAAACGGAATAAATTTTACGTGCAAATAAAAAGTTAGTAGAAGCGAAAACATGGATGCATATAAAAACTTACGAACACTTTGCGGTTGATCTGTTATAACTTCGCCTTCCGGATTATTCTGGTCCCGCTATAATACAACAACAACATAAACAAAACTGCTAGTCTATATGAATTTTGTCAAAATCGGCTCGGCATGCTTGGCATTGACGACTTGTCCCAAACCTTTTTTTTTCTTTTACCATCTCTTTCACTTTGAAAAATTAAGTTATACAATGAATTGTGATTGTGAAAATTGAACAAGGACTCTCTAGTGAAAGATTTTTCCATGTAAAATAAAATAATAAAGATGACTGCGTATATGGTAATCAGTGCCAAGGTGATAAAGTAATGCTTGATAAATTGGATGACTCAGTGCCAAGAATGCATTGCCAGAAATAATGAATTACATTACGGATATATGTGAATTCCCCTTCTATGTTACATTATTCATTATAGATTATGAAATTACTTTCAACGTCAAATTACGCTGGTAGTTTAGATTTTTTATCTAGATTTTTATTGCAAACTATTACAAGAGAAATGGACTCTTTGTAGCCGGTAAATTATTTACACAGTGACTTATCGACAGTTATCTACAGAAATTAAGGTGGATGAGACACGTGGATTGGAATTTCGTTTTGCGCATTTAGCGATAGTCACGTCGTATGTTTGGTTGCTGAGGCACGAAGAATACAAGCCGCGCGCGCTCCCGATATAAAATTCAAACAGAGCTCGCATAATAAACTGACATTTCTCGGTGGGGCTCTTGAATTAGAAAGCTTCCACTCTCACCTCGAAACAGATGCCGCCGTACGCGAGATTCGTTAAAGCTTCAATTTGAAAATTCTTTCGATCTAATCACTTTTCAGTTTTATCTTATCTTCAACTCTAAAAATATACATCACTCAACTATACCATCCAGAAAGGAAAAAAAGTTAGTTACAACGTGAAGCGTTATTTCATTTTTTTACAAATAGACATTGAACATCGAGAGGATGTTTGAATGTGAGATCTATAATTTAGAAATAAAAAAAACATTGCGTGACATTAAAAAGTTAAATGGTGCGGCACGAAACGATATGAGCGTTTTGTGTGAAGGTCGTTACACGAAAAAAGTAGGAAAACAATCAATATATGCTTCATGACGGTTGGCACAATATACACGCGCGTAAGTATGCGTACACGCTCGTTTATAAAAATGTGGCAAATCATCAAATTGCCTCATTTCGTACTGGGTAACAGCGGTTCATGTTCGTATTGTTTTTTGTCGTGATGGTGAAAAATCATAATTGATGGGAACTGAAAATTGAAACGTAAACAAATTGTAAAATAAAAAGTAATGAAATGCAAATTAATGCGTTGAACAAAAAATGGTGGTGAACATGAAGAGATGAAAGAGCGATAGGGCACAACCATGCTATTAACTTTGCAGGCAGATTAGAAACAACAATGGTATTGCTGGCGAATGTGGCAGACACGAGGCGCGTGTTACTCACCAATTAAAGGTAGTCTTGTGGGATTTGCGAGTGCACATTTAATTAAACATTTATAATTTTCAAAACTACGGTGAACTCTGGCAGCAGAAACTGGCGTGGCTCTATAATTGTATATTTATTATATAGAGTATCTTACGATTGATGTTCGTCGTAGCTGTAAATTTTAACACGCTCGACAGAAACAGTCATTAATTTCCACGTGATGCATGCAAAAACAGAGTCTAAATGCAACGTGAAATGTGTTATTAAAAGTTTTTTTCAACGGCTCCTCATTGAAAGGCTTGATTTATCGTTTTTTAATGTTTGGCATGATGTTTAGAGCTAATAAGTGTCCATTAGCGACTCTTGTATGAAACGATGGAAATCTAAGCAGCATGCATGGCCGTCGGAAAAATTGGTGTAGTAAGTGAAATATTTAATTGTAAGTATACAGACCTCCACCGACATTGATGTATGTTAAGGATGGACCCCTTTGAAGTGACTTTGATTGGTATTAGAATAAAATAACATTTAACAAACCGGACGCATCATGCACACATAATATTCCTAGCAGATGTAATTGTGTTAACATCAATTTACCTGACAAGTATAACAATGACTACGATGTTGAATATTTAACCAAATAAACTTTAGCCTACGTTTTTCACTAATTTGATTTAATTTATCATTTGATATTACTTTTTATTTTTACTACTTGTATTGAAAGCTTCATTTTGCAGTGCAAAACGTAATCGTAATTAAAATAACGTGCCATCAGCTACCAGATAGAAAAATAAAAATTAAGGGAATAAACGAAATTGTAGGATTACTTGTTTTGAAGGATTGACATTTCGTAGCTGTGTAAAAACCGTCACATGTTGAATAATAAAAAATGAATAATAAATCAAATCCAACCTGGAGATTGTGATAAGCTCCGCTGTCTTCTGGTGGTGTAGGTTTGCACTTGCCGCAGCAGAAGTTACAGCAGCAGCAGAAACAGCAACAACAGTAACAGCCAGTAATAATACCGCAGAACAAGAAGAACATCTAGAATTCAAGAGAATTGCCATTAGTACACTTACAATTCTAAAAAGAGTAACGTAATGCCTTAGCTTTGAATGCACTGTGTAAGCATCAAGTGTACCTTTGTCCATTTTGAAGTGATGACAAAGTATGCATTGACATTTTCTTCTCCAAACTGTTCTGCGACATACAGTCCAAGTGACCCATAGTTGTCGTATATATTACGTTTGGTCAGATCAGATAATACATTCTTTGCCCTTGCAAGTTCCTTGAACTGAAATAAAAGTGGTCATTAGCAGATAATCTGTAAGGGTCATCATTTATTCAATTGACATACCTTTTCAGCTGCTTCTGGATTATTAGGATTTTTGTCAGGGTGATACTTAAGAGCTAGTTTCCTATAATTTTTCTTGATGTCATCAGGTGTGGCAGTTTTTGGCAATTCTAGAATGGCATAGAGGGAATCCCCCGATGTACTGAAAATCAGAAATTTTTCATTAATGAGTGCCATGATCTCATGTACAGCGCCAATATTAATTTCCAGAGCATAAATATTGTAGTCAAGTTCCTAGAATAAGTGAGTCAACAGCTGATAATATTGAAAAGCACTCATGACAATATTGAAGTCAAGCTGTTAAAAGTCGAATGTCTCGACCGACAATGTTTGGCGAGCGCGCAAAAATGTACGAAAAAACATAATTACAGGCATGTAAACTAAAAATAGTGATCAATATGTGATTGCTGCCGTCCTAACGCAGAAGAAAAGCCGTCGAGCGATCGTCATGACATTTTCAAAGTATCGACTCACGTAGCTCGGCCATAAAAGTGCGGCCACAGTTTCGCATGCAAATGACACGGAAATGCAAGTTGACACAGTATATCATCGAGAGAGCGAGCGAGCGGACGAACGATCGAAAAAAAAAGAAACAGAAAAGTGTCCACTTGCGCGCCCACGCGCGCACAAGAAAATGGACGAAAGAAAACTCGGACGTGCGGGGCGGAGTCGTCGCCGTCGTGATTGAAGTCAAGGTCAGCGTCGATCGGAATACTCACGACAATTTTCTCCTATCCATACCGCTGCTGGGCTGCTGCTGGGGTTGTCGTGGGCCGGGACCTGCTGGCGGCTGCCCAAGACTCGGTTGCCCTGTGGACGTCGTGGTGGCGGTTATTCTCTTGCACTTTTATAGTCAAATGATATCTCGTCCCCGTTGACGAGGTTTGTCGCTGGTTCGCTGATTTACGAACTGTTAGGTTACGCGGACATTGCACCACGACAATTTGCAAAGACGAGGGATGACACACACAACGATGACGACGAGTCTGCACGAAAAAACGTCGCAACGGGCACCTGCACCTCCACGCACACACGCGCCACTACCGCCAACGGCCCATTCAATATTTTAGTTGGCCAAAGAGGCGAGGATGTCGCCACCGGACGGCATGTGGCGCTGACGGTTTGTTTCCCGCGATAATTAATTGTTATACTTATACCTACTTTGTTACTTTCATTAAATGTTTAGTGTATTTCAAGTACTTTCTGTTCAATAAATCTCTCAAGAGCTGTGAATTTGTTAAGATTTATTTTATCTACTTTGTTTCAAAATTAATAAACCTTCCAATGATTTATTGTTGTTTTAATAAATAATTAATATTTTTGCAATAAAATGACGGTTTACATTATTTTTTTTTATTGCAAAGTTTCTTCTTGACGCATTACTTTTGAAATTTAGATTTTGGAGCAACTACGTATTTTGCTCCAAAAGCACAAGATTCGTATAAATCATTTTGAAAAGCTCAGCAAATTTAATTTTTCGCTAAATTTGTTGTAGATAAGAGTAAATTAGTTGAGTAACTAACGGCAGTTATATCACAAGAAATTGCGGGTAATTAGCGCAACGTTGCGCAAAAAAAAAAAACGGAAAACCTTTGGAAAGTAGCGCGTGCTCACCCGTGGCGAACAATCGAATAAACACAAGGGGCAATATCAGTAGCTTATGAGTCTTTGATTGTGTGCGCTCATCTCTGTGAATATAATGCACAACCAAGTTTCGCAGGTGTAAATGTGTACTAGGCACCGACGCGCATGTACATCTCTGATAGCTCCAACCAACTTTTTTATTAATTAACATAGAAAAGTGTGTGAGGGCTTAAACAATTGCTCCCAATGTGCTCCCTCCAGAAAACATGTAGGTATTGTTTAATAAAAGTTATTAACAAAATAAGACTTTGTTTATAATTATCTAATTAATTATACAACATTTTC
>JAWWMK010000040.1:15089084-15112423 GCA_035047105.1 Galeopsomyia nigrocyanea
TATATATATATATACATACACCTCCTCTTCCTCCCGACTTATTTTATCTCAGGCGCATCGATCCGCTGACTCTCCCTCTCTCTCTCTCCCTCGACTTATTTATTCCGCGGCCTGTATAATCCTTTTTTTTTTTCCATTCTCGAACGACGCTCATCGATGCGATATTAATTGCCGATTCGCGATCAATCGCGATTATTATTATTTCGGCCGAGCGGCGCGCGATCAGGTTTTATGCATGCGCTTTGAATTATACGTCCCTCTCTCCCACTTGTTTATTTATAAAGCGCGCCGGGAGTAGAGTCTATAGTGTATTATGAATATGGATTTCGAGTAATTAATCTGTCTATTAACGAGATTGTGTTTGACTCTCTCTCTCTCGCTCTCTGGTGACGCTGCAGTAGTCTGATGATCTATATAATGAGCTTGCATTTAATCGCGCGTGATTGTTGTCGTACTATCGTCGTGTCGTGTTGCGAGCGAGCTTTCGTCACCGTGCCAAAACACTGTAATTACGCGACTGTAATGTTATGCTGTTTTAATTTGCTTTGGAAATATATGTATATATACACACTTTACGGATCAATTAATTTCGGGATAATATCGTTCGAAACGAGAGGATTGACGAGGTCGAGATTTAAAAAGGCAAAAGGAAAATGAGCTTCCGCAATACCGCGCATCTTGTTATTTAAAGCATGGATTCCGTAGACATAAAGTTTTATTGAAATGGCATGCTCGTATCTACGAAAAAAAAAGGAACGGGTATACGCACAATAAAAAGCCGTGATCCCGGTGTGTCGCTCGTGCCCTGCATATTACAGACATCGCGCGCGCGTTGGAAAATACAAGTAAGAGAAAGGGGGGATAGAGGCAAAAATGAAATCGCTCGATACTTTGCATTTACATATCCGCGTGTGTGAGTGAGAATTTTCATTCGGCAAAAACTTTTTTTTTTCGGCGCACGCACTCGTCGTGAAACTTAGATTGGATCTGGGGGGGGGGGGGGGGTGACGTCTAACGAACGGGAAAACAAGTTAAAAAGCGCTGAAGAGAAAAAAAGCGGATTTTCGCCTGTCGATACCTCTCTCTCTCTCTCTCTCTCTCTCTCTCTCTCTCTCTCTCTCTCTCTCTCTCGCGTGCAAGCTCTCTACTATATACAAGGATGGAGGAAAAAAATTCGAAATGCCGACGTCGCCGCTGATCCGATCAAAGCTTTGACTGTTCAAAGCTCGTGACTCAGAGAATTTGCTTGGCGGCGTGTATGGAGGAGAAGGGGGGAAGTGTAATGTCATAAATTATGGAATTCCCTGGCAAATGCAATCAACCCAAGGGATCTCTATCTCTTCGGTTAACGTGATTATGAGAAAGAGATCGCAAAGACGACGTCTTTCTCATTTCAATTCTAATTTTTTTTCCTCTCTCTCTCTCTCTCTCTCTCTCTCTCTCTTTCCCAATTGAGAAATTCTCTCAATTTTCAATATTGACATTTGTACGTTTGCTTTCCTTTGTATGCGTGCTGGAAGAAAAAAACCCGTTTTTTTCATCAGGGAAAATTTCGTTCAGAAATTTCATGAATATTTGGCCCTTTACCGAATCCTCGAACTTTGAGAGCTTGCACGTACTCTCTCTCTCTCTCTCTCTCTCTCTCTCTTTCTTTCTCTCTCTCGTAACGAGATACGTAACTTCCAACAATAGCGAATATCATATTGTTTTGTTGCCAGAATGCTCGCGGAATATTATCGGATATTACTACAATTGGAAAGGCATGATTCGTAAATATAAACCGAAATTCCCCTCTGCGTATAGTGTGCGTGCAGCGAATCAAAGCAGCTTTATAAATTTCAGATTAAAATTCGTTCAGTGAATAAAAATGTTGCACATTTCGCGAAAAAAAAAAAGAAATCAAATTACATTTCCTTTTGAATGCAGTCTCTGGGAAATGTGCAAGCGTGCTTTTTCAACGTATATAGTGACGTGACGTCAGTAGCAGGCGGCGCTTTTTTTTATATATATTAACCCAATTCGATTCAGCGACTTTGATGAAATGTAAAATTGTGTGTATGTATTCGTTTGTTCGTAGACGCCGGACGAGTACTTGAAGGAGTACGACTCTAATCGTGGATTGGAGTATTCGAGGTTCCACGGCTACGCGTACGACGGCATCTGGACGGTAGCCCTGGCAATTCAGCATGTGGCACGAAGGATTCGGCATTTCCGTCGTAACGAGACGATCAGCGACTTCCGTTACAGAGACGACCTCTGGGAGAGGCTGTTTCTCGAGGCATTACGAAATACCAGCTTCGAGGGAGTCACTGTGAGTTCAACTTTATGCATACACACGTATATATACTTATATATATGTACAGGCTGACTGAGCGAGAGCAAGAGGATCATTTGCGGTTATTAAAACTAGTTATGCCATTCAAGCCAGTACCGGAGGCCTTTTAATTAAAGTTTAAACGTTATTAGCGGTGTGTTGCGAGCGAAACTCACTCCCTCAACTCAATGGAATGCTCTACTGCTGCTCTGCTCTGCTCTGCTTCGGGCTTGAGTGGAATTTATGCTGCCATTTTTTTTTACTATTTTTATTGAGTGCGCAGTTTATTTCGTTTGAAAAGACTCATTCATGTTAACATTTTTTTTTAAATAAAGTTTCATCTTCTTGAGTAAGTGTGTCGGGACCGGACGTCAAACAATTTTTCGCCTCGCGGTGTTTGACTACATTGTTTCTGTGAAAAGTTGCACGCGTGTCTTTTATACAAGGAAATACTTTATTGTCCCCGAAACGAATCAAAAATTCTATTTTTAAAAAACTGCGTGCTTTTGTTTTCTCGTAAGCTAGTTTGTCGCGAATAACTAACAAAAAAAATACATCACTCAAAGAGTATCGTGCAGTTATTTCGTAGTAGATAAAAGCTTCCGTGGAAAATAATAAAAAAAAATTTTTCAATCTCGGATCGTTTTTGAACTCAAGCTGCTGCGTTGCATGAAAGGACGCTTGTGCGTCAAGGGTATGAACCTGAATTGTAAAAAAAAAAACATGTATGTATCCATCCCTTTGATGTCTCGGCTACGTGAAAAGCCTTTTGGGAGCATCACTCAAATGGCAAGTATCATCGATACATATACTAAAAGCTACTAGATCAAACATTTTCTACGTTCATTGTCGAGCTATAAAAACTTGTATTTTTTCACGATTGCGCGATGCTTTTCGACTTTGATAAAAAAATGTATTTTTTTTTCAATTTCTTTTATTACGCAAATGGAAATTTTCAACGATTGCCTTTTTTTTCTCTGCGTACATTTGATTCTGAGAGGAATAGACGTGGAAAATATTCGCTCTTCAAATAAAACGAATTCTTCAATTACTCGCCAGTTTTGCGAAAAACAAAATTCTTTTCCACGTTCGAAAGTTAATTAAACCTTTTGCTCCGATGCAAGATAGTACGAAATACACACTCGCAGAGCGCGACAAAAAAAATCAACGAAAAGCAAAAAGAAGGTAGAAAAAAGCGCAGTACATTCATGGGAATTTATCGCAAGGGAAAAGCATTCCATCAAAGTTTAACTCAATCTGCGAACGTAGGCAGCCGCAATGCGCCTCGCCATTTTTCTTCTCGGGGGCACAGCTTCTATATATACATATCGCAGTACACACACGCGCGCAATTGCACATTCGGCCTACGAAGCATGGAATCAACTGAATCATTAATCATCATTTCAAGAATAGAATTAGCACCTCGTCGACGTCTCAATAATACAGTCCTAAGTAATATCATCATCGAGCGCCAGCGAGTTCACACACTCGACGCGCTCTAACTGGATTTAACGACGTATGCGTTAATTCTCGAGCTTGCGGCAACGACGTTCTCTCTGGCTTTTGAAAATATAACGCGAGCTTTTTTTTTAAGCTTGACCCCTAGCAGCTGTTTTAGCGCACGACGAAAGGAAGTCGCGCGCTCGCGTGTGTTTTTTTTTTGCACATTCAATGCTGTTACCTCGAGGCAAAAGGCTAGGAATTTTGTTAGTTGTTGGCTTTGAGAAGTTTACATGCTACTACTACTACCACCGACGAGCTCTATGCCGCGGAGCGAGAGATATATTCATGTCGGGAAATGCTGCTTATTCCTCGCTGCGTTTTGCTGCTTCTTGCGCTCGTGTGTGACGCGAGAGTGTAATTATTAAGATGGACGACTCACTCTGTGCAGGGTGTGCTTGAATTTCGCGCGCTTGGAAAATGTGGCTTACTTCTCATTTAAATGACGGTTGGCAAATGCGAAATGTCTGGGCTTGCTTTTTATTTTCAATGATTGTGTAAACGACAATCACGGCTGGGGGCAGAAAAACTGGGAGCGCTTTGAATGTACTTTCGACGTGTAAACTACTTTTTTCTTACGTTTTGATCTTTTGTGCGTTTATACCGCGTATTCATTGAAAATTTAATGTGCAGTTGGTTTGGAAAATTAATTTCCGGCAGCTCGTTGATTCGGCTGAATTTTTTTTTAACTATTCAATGCGAACTCGCTCGTGCGCTTTCGAAGCTTTGACTTTGCGTAGGAGGCATGAAGTAATTAGTACTTTGAAAATGATAAATGTCACGTACCATTTCATTTTTTCCTTCAAATGAAAGCTCCAGTAAACACAAGGTGGGCGTAGTTTAATTAGCTTTTTGAGATATTCCGAGGGAAAGTCGTCTGGGGCTCTTAATTAATAACAGTCACTTTTGCACAATGTGCGCCTACGAACAATTATTAAGTCAGAAGTGAATTCCCCAAGAGAAATAACGTCTCGAAAGCATTTTACAAATTATCGAGCACAATTCTCCCTTTCTCTAGTTTCATTAGCCTAAGCCCTTTTTTTACAATGGAAATCCTTTGTGTTTTCAGGGTCCAGTGCGTTTCTACGACAACGAAAGAAAGGCGTACATAATGCTGAAGCAATTCCAGGGTAAGTAGATTTCGGAGGGTGGGCAGATGGGAGCGAAGAGCGAGCTCAAACTAGCGGATAATCATCAAATTGACCGCTATGTCTCTCGGTCGACGAGCCAATTAATTCGCATCGCAAGAGAGGACAGCAAGCCGGCAATGCTCGTTTTAATACTCCAAAATTCCGATGTGTACTCGCTCGCTCGGCCAAGAGTTTTCGACGGATGGGCACAGTGGGGCTTGAAAGGAAATTACGAAAGATTATTAGATACCTCCGGCGAGACTGTAATATCTGGCTTTCATTCGGCCTGGGCGCGCAATAAATCCGACGATTGAGCCTGTAAAAAGTCAGCTCTCTCTTTCTCTCTCTCTCTTTCACAGAGGTGTAATACTGTTTTATTTCAAAGCCTCGAGTACTCGGCGCTCGCTTCCTCTTTCATATCCTTAAGTAAGCTCCTTGGCAGCACAATTCTACAAGCGAATCGTTCGCTTTTTCTTCCTTTCTTTTTGTTTTATTCCGAAGGCAAGAGAAAAACTTCAAAGCGCTTATACTTTTGCGACGACGAAGTTCAGGCGAGCGTGAAATGACGAGGAATAAAAAATAAAAAAAAAGGAGAGAAAAGAAGAAGTTTCGATGCCAAATCGAGTTCGATGCACATAAACACTTCTCGAGAGAGAGAGGAAATTCCCAAGTGAAAAACGGAATTTACGGCTATTCACAAAACTGCCCGGCATACTGATTTTGTTTTCACTTTGGCTCCACCCGAAGGCGAGGAAAAAAGATAGCTATACGTCCTGCGAACCTTTCGAGAGTTTGCTTTTTTTTTCTTTTACTTTTTTTTACGCGCCGTTAAGAAGAGGAAAAGAATTGTTCTATTGTTCGGTTT
Source organism: Galeopsomyia nigrocyanea (assembly GCA_035047105.1). NCBI lineage: Eukaryota > Metazoa > Arthropoda > Insecta > Hymenoptera > Eulophidae > Galeopsomyia > Galeopsomyia nigrocyanea. Next base: position 15,094,894 of record JAWWMK010000040.1, read on the forward strand.
TTCCATTCTCTACTTCGTGTACGTATTTTCATGTAAACGGCTAAATACTCTCCGAGTTTTCTTCTCTTTGGGCTCTGTTATTTGTACTATTCATCGAGAACTAGCATTCAAGTCTTTTAAAATTATAATGTCAAATATCTACAATTGAAATATTTTTTTCACTTTCTATTGATTTTCTCAGAACGGTTAGTCGATAAAAGCTCACTGCAATATCGGAACTCTATATTGTTTTTGTACTTCTTTTTATTCCATCTCGTATTCTCCCAATAAAGAGCAAAAAAAAAAATGCAACGACCCTCGCAGCGAAAAAAGAAGCAAATCGGAGAAAGAAAAAAGAAAAATTAAAGTCGAGCGTGAAAATCGGCGTCCAATATCGCGCAAGCACAGCTATACTGTCGAGAACCGCGCTTTTTCACTTTCACTCGCAGATTGCCAGTGTAGCGCGAGAAGAAAGGAAATATTTATCAGGGTGATCAATCCAACAAAGCTTCGAGCATACACGTATTTGTTCGTAGGTGGTAGCGAGGTGAAGGTAGGCGAGTACGACGCGGTGACAGGTGTGTTGGATCTGTCACCGAGTAGCGGCCAGCCGCTGGTCTGGCGTGGCAAGTCACCGCCCAAGGACAGAACGTTGCACATTATCGAGCACTCGACCGTCAACATCACCATCTACGCGCTTCTTGCCTCGGCATCAAGCTGTGGCATCGTCATGGCCGTCATCTTCCTTGCCATCAACATCAAGTACAGAAATCAGAGGTAACTATTGTAGCGCTATCTTCATTTTAATTGGAGGACGATGAGAAACGAAAAAAGTTTTCAATTCAGAGACGAAATAATTGGATTGTCGTCGAGGACTTTCGTTGAGAAACAAACAGTAATGATCGCAAATCCCTTTCACGTCGAAAATTTTACCAAAAAATATGAGCTTTCGTAAAAATGAATCTTCAATTATCCGATAATCGATCGATTTGAATTCCACGAATCGCGAACATCGCGTTTGCAGCACATATTAGTTCTGTCTTTTGATGTCCACCAGTGAAATTTTAATAATTCCAGCGAAATTGCACGCCGCGCGCGAGTACAGCTATGATAACAAAATTACTCATGTAATTACCTCGAACGCGTAATGAGGATAATATGCTGAGTGGAGATGGAGAACTTGAATCAATATTTGGCGCAGCCTCAATTTCACTCTCGCAAGCACTCCGCGTGCGCGGGCTGAGCGCGACTCAAGTATTTACTCAGCTCTCGCGCATCGACGTCTATGATATGAAAACGTTTGGTGCGTGAATATTACGCACGTTGAGACCTGGGTATACCAGTGGTTTTGTTCCATCTTTTCGCAGATACATAAAAATGTCATCGCCACACCTGAACAACCTGATAATAATCGGCTGCATGCTGACCTACAGCAGCGTAATATTCCTCGGCTTAGACTCGACGCTCGCCTCGGTCACCGCCTTCCCTTACATCTGCACCGCGAGAGCTTGGTTATTGATGGCTGGCTTCTCGCTCGCTTTCGGCGCCATGTTCTCCAAGACCTGGCGCGTGCATTCGATCTTCACCGACGTCAAGCTCAACAAGAAAGTAAGTCGTCGTCGTCGTCGTCGCGCGGATACGATTTTTCTCTATCCCATTTTTTGTTCTTTTCTTTTTTCGCCTCTAGGTCATAAAAGACTATCAACTGTTTATGGTCGTTGGAGTGCTGCTGTTTATCGATCTTGCAATAATGACGACTTGGCAGGTCGCCGATCCTTTCTACCGGGAGACCAAGCAAATGGAACCCTATGTGAGTTTTACTGCGTATAATAAAGACCGGCGCGAAACGTAAATCATACGCGCGGAAAAAAGAACCGGGTATTCTCTCTTTTGTGTGTGTGTCTGTGTGTTGGACATTTTTCCACTACGCTACACGGACTTTTGAACGCGCATGAATACGTGATCGCGCGCGGAAGAGGAGCAAAAAGAAACTGAATACGCTTTTACAACCGATAGTTTTCTCTTTCTTTCACTCTCTTTCTCTCTTTATTTTTTTTCCTTTTGCGATATACGATTACTTTTTAATAACCCGGGGAATTCATATAGATACGAAGGCCTCGCGGAGTTAGTTTGTTCGTGCCTCTTTTTTTACTCAAAACTTTGCTAATGAATCCCCCTTGGGGTAAAGTTTGCATGGAAAGATCTTTATAACAACTTTCCAATCACTTGGAGAATTATTTTCACTTTTCATCCGAGTGAACGAAACTTTTTCTCTCTTTTTTTTACTTAGAAAAAAAAATGATTTTCCCAATGCAAACATTGAATAAACGCGATCGTTGAGGAAAAGAAAAAGAAAATTACAATCGATCGTGCATACGCGAAAAAAGAAAATCGAAGTTCGCTTTATCGTGCGATTATTCAGAGAGAGAGAGAGATTCTCTTTCCCGCGGTATCTCCATTTTTATCATCTTACCTTTAGTGGCCATTACAAAAGAGGCCGCAGATAAACTTTAGCAGATGTGAAATGACATGTAAGATACAACCCGCATGCAGAGTATCTCTCTCTGTATGAGCCTTTTTCCCCCTTTCTTCCGTCTGCCAAAAAAAAAAAAAAAAGAAAAAATGAAGAAGGCAAAGTAAAGAAAAGAGTATGCAAATTCAATGGCGCTATCTCGGCTCGGTTTTTCAGCCACATCCCTCCAGCGAGGATATAATAATCCTGCCGGAGAACGAGTATTGCCAGAGCAATAGGATGACAGTGTACTTGGGTAGCATATACGCCTACAAAGGTCTATTAATGGTGAGTGAAGAAAAGGAGAAAATGAAAATATTTTGATGGTGTCGGATAAAATAAAAAGAATAAATTGAAATAAAAAGCAAATAACTTGAATTTGGCGCAGATATTCGGTGCTTTCCTCGCATGGGAGACAAGGCACGTGAGTATACCGGCGTTGAACGACAGCAAGTACGTGGGGATGTCGGTGTACAACGTGGTGATTATGTGCGTGACCGGGGCGGCGATCAGCTTCGTGCTCGCCGACAAGCAGGACGCTATGTTCATAATGCTCGCGGTCTTCATTATATTTTGCAGCACCGGCACTCTTTGCCTCGTTTTTGTGCCCAAGGTAAGCCACCGACACGCACTTTTTCTTTTTTTTTACATTCTCCTTGTATACAGGCAATTTTTTTCGACTAAATTGTCGAATAGTTGGGTGTATTTCCGCGCAAGCTCGACGTATTCTCGCGATGGGAAAATTTGGGGTTATGACATTTTCGGGGAATGTGTCGAGCTTCGCTACATCCGACAGCTGCTGATGGATAACATTCTCGTCATAGTTTTCGAGCCTATCTCTTTCTCCTCTCTTTGGCGCATTATTAGACTTGTAGATAATTAGTAAGCAAAAATGATCAATTGAAAGGAATAAAAAGAAAAGATGCGGTTGCTGCTGCTGCTGATTACAGATAATCGAGTTGAAGAGAAACCCTCAGGGCCAAATAGACAAGAGATTCCGGCCGACGTTGAGGCCAATGCCGAAGACGAGACGCGGCTCGAGTATAAGCGAGCTCGAGGAACGAATGAAAGACGTGACGACTGCCAATCAAACATTTAGAAAGCTCCTCAACGATAAGGAGACTGAGCTTCAGGTAAAGCAGACTTTTATTCTTCTTCTTCTTCTTCTTCTTCTGCTTTATGGTCTTTTTAATTATGCGTTACTAATGAGCTGCGTCGCGCTCGTTCGTTGCAGATGTATTTAAGGAGACTCGGCGACGATGGCCTGGCGGATACTCAAGCTGCGATGGATAGGCTCACCGTTCCCAGACGAGAGACTACCATCAAAAGAGAAGGTAAAGCTTCTTTCATTTTCACTCCGAGCCCGCGCAGATATGACGACGACGGCCAAGCGAGTCTTGGAGTAAGGAAATGTAACGAGGCAGCAGCCGAGTGAGAGAGGGATATAGCAAAAGCTGTAATGAACCGGAGGACTCGAGGATCTTTTTAAATTCCAACGAGCAGTCTGTTCACTTTTTATTCTCCTCTCTTTCTCTCTCTCACTCTCGCAGTTCTTTTTGCAATTTGTCTGGACTTTTTATCAGATATAACTACTGCTGCTGCTTTTTACATTTTTTTCTTACGCAATTGTATCGTCATTTTTTTATTATTTATTTATTTATTTATTTATTTATTTATTATGTGTGCGCGTGCCCTTATGCACAATTTTTTTTTTTCAATAGAAAATATTTACATTTTTCGTTTGAGAATAACGATTTTTTTTCTTTGAACTAAATACAATTTATGTAAATATATGATTATTCACGAATTATATTCTGAATCCAATTTGTTTATACTCACGAAATCTGTGTATTAGAACCCACTGTCCAGCGGCAAAGCACTCAAAACTTGAAAGGTTAGTTCACGTGCATCAAGCAACAAACAAAAAAATAACCAGTTTTTTTTTCCTATAAAGTTTACAATTTTTTCTCGACTTGTGTTGTGCTATTCTAAATTGCATGCCACACGTGTTACATGCGACAGGCAGAGTAATTGCTTTTTCACACAATATGCTCATTTCACCATTATTCAAAGTTTCGAATGAAACGGTGGCTACTTGTATTTATTTTTTTAGTTTCTATTTGTAGATTTTGTTTGTTTCGTAGTAAAAAATTGAAGTTGAAACAGTCTTCATCCCTTGGGTTTGTGTAGATTTTTCATTTCAGTAGTATTTCCCCCGATGCTTGCTTAGAAACACCTGTCAAGTTGCTGCGCAAGAAGTCGAGACACAAACACAAAGCAAGAAACGTCGCTTAATCACCATAGAGTAATTGCACGAAAAATTCAATTAGCGCGTTGAAGATAGAAAAAAAATGCAACGTTCGAGCATTTGTCTTGCAAGAGAGCAAAAGAAAGAAAAAATACCACTTGAACGTCATTGAAGGGACGTTAATGAATTTAACGGGGCTGCGTGTGTTTCAGGTCCGTCTGTCACCACGGAAACGACTGACATCTCCATGTCCATGAACAGCTTGAGCTCGGCGGCGAATGTCTCTCAACTCGAGGGCGATTACGTCAACGTGAGCTCGTTAGATCAACAGGTTGCCAAGTACGTAAATCCGTTGAGTTTTCAAACTGCTTCTGACGCGGCGAACATTCATTTTTTTTTGCACTCGCGGAGAAGGAAAGATAGAAAATTTGATTGATTAAGAGGGACATTACGTCGCTCTCGGCTTAATTATCGAAGTTGCACCCTGGAGGGTAGTAGTACGCTCAACTTTTAACCTTTTTTTTTAATATAACGAGCGTTCATTGTGGGAATTTTGATGAAAAGAAAAAAGTTTGATGTTTGCTCGTTGAGGGAAAGAAAACCGTTCTATTATTCAGCAATGGAATAATCGAATAATTCTAAGGTTGTGCGAAACTTTCAAAGCTGCTGTAACTTCGTTCGCTGTATTTTTAATTGACGTAAAGAAGAACTTGACACGCGCAACTTTCCAAAAGTTCGTTATTACAGTTTGTTGCACGAGCGCGGGTATTTTTCGAGTTTGCCCCCTTTTTTTTCATTTTTAATTGATTTACAACTTCGATAAAACCGAGGGAATCTTGCTGTAGGAAAAATGGAAAATCTTGAAAAGTTACTCGAATTCAGTTTAATAACTTTGCGAAACAAGTAAATTATTTGTTCGAATCGAAGATCGAGCACCAAAAAAAAAACAATAACACGCGCTATTTCCAAGAGCCTCATTATAGCAGCATGTAAAATGCAGTAGCGTCGGAAGAAAAGAAGAAGTAGAAAAAAAACGAGCGATGCAAAGAGAGCGAGCTCATAAAAGAAAATGCATGCGCAAACATGTAAACCGAATAATATTCAAGGAAATATGAAAGTCTGATGTAATACTCGGGGTGGAAAGCAATATATCTCGCGAAAATAATCTGCGAACTCGGCGAACTTACTCGAGATTATATTCTTTTTCCTCATCCCCTTCCCCTATAGAAGCCCATAGAAAAGTAGCTTTGCACGAATACAGATATCCATTGGAAACGTTGTCATTGCAGGAAGAAAACGTCGTTCTCGACGAGTATCGTAACGACAGACGGCATCAGTAGCATGGAGCGTCCATCGCACACAACAGGGTCGAGTGGCACGCTGCCGTCGGCATTGAAGCATTCGTCTTTGGAGGGCCGTCGTCGAGTGGCGACGGTGGAGCACGTGGAAGAATCGCACTCGGACGAGGAGCAAGTGACGGCGCGGGAAGTGTACAGTAGCGGTGGTCATCGCGGCTCGCGCGGTCGATTGCCAACACCACCGCCGCCGAAGAACGTCAGCTTTGGCGAGCTCAACGAGAAGGATTATCTCGAGCAGCAGACCACCGCCGTCGCCACCACCACCGTGCAATACATACCCAAACACAGGCACGCCGGTACGTATCATATCCAGTCGTTATCTCGCGCGATTAATTTCACTACGTTGCTCGTTTCTCTGGTCGCGCGCGCGACAGAGATTTGCCAAGTGGATAAGCCATTCTTTGGCCCCAACGAAACTGCTGTTTGTCTTGTATCTTTCGCGGGGAGAGTTTTAGGGGCTGTGCAAACTTTTTTCCCACTCGCTCTCGCTCTCTCTCTAGCGCTGGGGGTGGGAATTTATGGGCAAGGAAGTTTACTAAATTTTCGAAATAAAAGCTCCGTTGCTGATTTATCGGTCGTGTGTATGAATTCGCAAGGCAGCGTAAATTTGTCGACGAGTCAAGCTGAAAGTAATTTTTCAAAGATTAACAATTGCCTTTTGCAGGTGCAGCGAGCACAGCAGGAGCAGGAGGAGGTCAGCAGTCGTCGTTGAAGCGTCGCTCGTCGTCGGCGAAAGCCGTGGAACTCGGACACTCGCAGCACGAGCTGTTCGAGAAGCGTCGCACGTCGGTGCCGTCGGCCAACTCGATAAGCTACATATCGACGGAGAACGTGGCGGCGCCCGAGGAAGGCGGCTTCGTCATCGGCGAGTGCGGGCACAAGCGAGCTTTGAGCGGCGCGAGCACGGGATTCCGCTGCGAGAAGCACGGCGGCAGAACCAGCCACGCGATGCTCAACGGCGGCGGCAATGAGGCGTCCTCGAAGCAGCGACATCGCGCGCATTACGACTCGCACAACGCCAGCTCGCCCAGTGTGCCTGCTGTCGTTAGTGCTAGCTATTCGGATAATGGTGAGTTTGCGAAAAAACACTCAAGTTTTTACGATTTATTAAGAAAATGAATGCCGAGAGGAAAGCTTTAATACAAAGCTTGTCACGTACAAAGCGTAAACTTGTTTTAAACTTATTATCTCTCTTGTAGACAGTAAGAGAGAGAGAGGAAGAGGAAAGGCATTAAAATTCATAGGTTTCGAAAGAACTTGGACATTCTTATTATAATTTAAAATTGTGAGCGCAGCCAGAGCGCTGCTCGTATTTGATTAAGCAAGTTTGCTCTTCTCTCGCGCCTCAAGTTTTGTTGATTAAAATCTCGACGTCGTTAAAGCTGCGCGAGTCGTTTCAACGAGCTTTCCACAAGACGTTTTCCCGTTCTCTTTGGCTTGTTGCAGATAAGTACGAGGAGTCGATGATCCAGCGCTCGGTGTCGGAGCGTTCTCGCGACAAGCCCGCGGCGGCGGCGGCAGCAGTAGCCAAGTCGTCGGTGCGCCACACGCACCCGGTCTCCGAGTGCCCGCATCGGCGTCGCTCGTGTCATCGTCACATGGAGTCGCGCCTTCGCCAGCAGTCGTACGCCCAGAGCACACCGGACGTGGCGTCGAAATTCTCGGGTCGCGGTGGCGTCGGCGGCGCCGGCGCCGCTGGGCATCGCGGCGGCGTCGGTGGCTCGAGTTCCTCGCAGATGCAGAGCGCCGTGTCGATTGGCGAACTGCTCGACGTCAACATACTGCCGATCTTTCAGAAACTACTCACCGAGAGGCACAAAAGCACTTCGAGCCGTTACGGGGCAAGCATCGCTAGCTGTCCCAACCTCTCCATCAAGTGCGACATCGTCGAGTACCTCTAGCTCTTCACATTCGCGATGATGACCTGTGTCTAATGGTGTTAGACCACATTGCACCCATCCTCCCCTTTCAACCCATCTCATTACCTTCGGAGTGGCCATTTATGCTCTCATTTCTATAAAAAAAACACACACACTGTGACAATTTATTCTTCGACTCGTAGGATTCGTCTTTTCGTGCGCGAACGTTGGGTCTCAATTGATGATGATGGACGAACGTTTTTGAAATGTTTGCATATATATACAAATATATATATAGTTGATTATTACTGCGGAAAACGACAGCGATATTTGTTCAAAGTTTTACGGCGAATGTTTATGAAACATTTTATCACACACGATTGTAGACTGTTGTTTATTGCATATATATTGGCCGCATCGCAAGCTTCGAAAGTATTATACACACGATAATATGCTTAATACCCATTGTTTATTGAATGTTTGATGAAAAAAAAAACAAACGAACAAACAAAATTACAATTACAGACACGATGCGCGTTGAACGTTGTAGCGTCTTAGAAAACTTTATGGTGTGCGTGTGATGCGAGTGAGTGTGCGTGTCACCGACAGAACGTTTCGAAAATGTTTACGTCATCAGGATTAGAGTCAATTTAGCCTGTGTACAGAAAAAAAAAATCTCCTTTAGAAAAGGCGAACGACTATCCCCTCTGTTTTTCTATAACGAAGTAATAATGATTAAAAAAAATCTCATGTCACGAGAGAGAAAGAGAGAACCAGAATTGAAACACTGTCTCTGATAAGTTTAGTAGAATTTTGTATGATAATTCGGAGTAGTAAAGAGTTCAATCGACGAGGGAATAAAAGCGAAAAACTGCTAAGTGCGTGCGCCTCGACGTAGAGAGAATATATTAAAGATAATGAAAAACACAAGTAATTACAAGTGAACGCTTTTATAATTAATATGTATGATAATGGACGACGTTTACATAAAACTAAAAAAAAGAGCGCAGGATTTAATGCGACTTACGAGGATAAGAGTTTTATTTATCGAAGTTATGATGCACGTTAATGAAAAACAAAAAGATAACTAAAGTAAACTCTGTTTTTTGGGCCTACGCCAAAATCCCTTTCGCGAATATGATAACAACGTAAAATAAAAAAATAATAATCATTGAAAGAACGGAAAAGACTTTTTTCTCTCGAAAAATAAAAAAAATAAACATTTTAATGTGTCAATTATTCCTCACTGGTGTGTCTGTGTGTGCGTGCGTGTTATTAAGTCCAAATGTGGGAGACGCAATGAGTTATATCATCACACACTTACACACCGATGTAACGTTAAGTTGTAATGTTAAGAAAAAAAAATGCATTGGTATATATTCTAGTACAAAATATTGTTGACGAATTATTTGAAAAGGATTATATTATCGATTGATTTTGTCTGTTGATTATGTGTATAAAACAAAGTAGATGATATTTTAACGAATCTGTTGAAAAAAAAAACTAGAAATTCATTGCGTTATACGAGAAAGAGTGGGAGTGAATGCTTGAAGTGCTTTAATTTTTTTGTAACATAGATAAAAGGATATTGTGCTAAGTCAGTAGTATTATATATATAAATATATATTTGTTCCGTATGTAAATTGTACAGAATATTATTATGTCGATGGAATCGAAATTTTACATTAAGGGGAATGTGTTCAATTTTCATCTTGTACAGTAAATCAACGAATTTTCATTCTAAAGTTTTCTTTGCATTTATTATTAATATAATTTCTTTCTCCTTTTTGAAATCTCGCTCGTTATATAATTGCCTCATTATATCACACTGTAAAATAAAAAAAAATCCTCAATCTCACGTACTCGATGTAAACATGATGATTGAAAAAACAATAGAGAGCTTCGACGTGAGTTGAATTTGTTTGAGCGATAAAAAATAATGAACCTCACTCTCGAGATTTCTCGTAAAAATAAATTGCGTATTTTGATCCTCGTAAATGGATTTGATCCTTCAACGCCACAAGGAGAGACGAAGGAGATCAAAAGGAGAGCAACTTCCCGACTCAAGAACTGTTTATAATAGATGATATCTGTCGTACAATCTCTATCGACTATGGACTACTCAAAACGTAGTTAGTTAGATAATTTGCGAAATAAAAAAAAAATACGAGAAAAATAAAAGGTAATATAAAAAAAAGTATTTAGTGAAATTACAAGTGCGGCGTGTGTGCGAGAGAAAGACATTTACCTTGTAGACCGAGAGAGCGCGTCGTTGCGAAAGTCTGCGAATTGTTGTTTGACGATTGTGATGGCATTTTTTTTCATTTATAATATGAATTGCGTTGCAATTATCACAAGATATATGGTTAGACGACTGTTTTATGACAAAGTTTTGACTGCAATAATTTCATTTTGAAAAAACTAGTCAACGATCACCACGAGTTTGGACGTGATTTTTTGTGATTATTTGAAATCACTGAAGTAATAAAGGAAAACCACAACGTTTTAACGAGCTGATATTGAAAAAATTGTGTATTACCAATTATGATATTCATAATGCGACGTGCAATAGTTTGAATGCGAGTGAATAAAAAAAAGTAAAAAAATAAAAATAAAAATAAAAATAAAAATTTAGCGCTGTACACCTACAGAGGACATACTAATCGATATTGAAGGCTGTCTCGCAAAGTGATAAAAAAAAAAGCAGTATCGTTTTCTCCATCCCACGTTATATATCTAATGCATTTTCGAATCAGCATTTATTTTGTAAATATGACTCACCATAATTTTTGTAAACAACAGCAGCAACAAATGAGCAAAGAATGTTTGGTCGAGCGCAAAAAAAAAATGAAAATCTTGGAAGTAACAATTTGGAAAACAAAAAAAAGTCGTAATACTTTTGAAAAAAGTGCGATATATAGCGAATGGCCTTTAATAATTGGTATGATCTGAAGAGAGAAAGAGGAAAATGGACGATGGTTAAAGAAAAAATGATTAAAAAAAATAGTTAGCAGCGGGTTCTGCCCAAGGCGCCAATATTGTTGAAACATTTAATAGATGTATACAGAAGCGTTTTTAAATAACGATTAATCTTTAATAAAAAAGATAAAAAAAAATGACAAAAATTTGATCATGGCGAAAACGAACATCGCGCGCGCGTGTATGTATGTGACTGATTAAAAGTACAGTGTGTGAATGCCGATAAATAAAGCCGTATCTTGCGACGAATAACATTGGGAGGGGCACCATTTTTTGGGAGAAACAAATAAAAAAAAATACAAATAATGAAAGAAGAAAAAACAATTGTTTATTCGATTATTTATACGATACATCAAATTTGTTTACTGTCAATGAGATTTATTGTCGGTTAATAAATTTATTATCGCTTAATAACTTTAAAAGAAAACAAAACGTGTCTGCCTTGTGTATGATTCTTGCAACCCTTTACTGCACACAATTTTTCCTTTTTTTAAATGTTCTTCTACACAGAGGCGCTATTATGCAGCTTGATTGCTTTTGTGGCGTTGCTGCTGCTGCTGTTGCTGTTGCTGTGGCGCGCTCTCTTTGAAGCGGTCAAGATGATGGACGCATTTAGCGCGTGATGCTAGCGAAAGTATTGACCTGTTTATTCGATGTCAATCGATAAACGTCTATTTTAAAGTCGATTAAACTCTTTGACTTTATGTACTCGTATACGTACACCGAAAAAAAAAACGTAAGGGAAATAAAATCTTTCCGTGCGCGCTTGGGAGAGAAAGTAAAACAAAGAAGAGCACACATTTTCCTTCGAAACTACGTATACTATCCCAGCGTCCTTGGGACGCGAACCTTTTTTCGCGCAACGGTCAGCTTGAAATTTCCGCTTTCTCTCTCTCTCTTTCTCTTCTCGAGAGTGCATTTCTCTTTTGGGATAAAGAGAAAGCGTAGGAGGAGAAGGGTCAGCGTGCCGCTTTAAAAAAAAAGGCTGGTCAATTTTGGAGGTGCAGTAGCTAGCCAAGGACGCAGCTCCGCTTAGAAATGGCTCAACGCATCAGCAAGCCGACAGACTGATGCGGGCAGCCAACGAGACAACTTCGCTATTTCTCTCGGGTTGCACAAGAGGATTTTCTCTATCTCTTCCTCTTTTCTCAACTTTTATTTTACCTTACTTTTCTTTTTCTTCTTTACTCCCCCGCGCGCGCGAGCTGTCTTTCTCTCTCTGTAGTTTTCGAGATGTTCGTTAGATTTTTCTTGTTTTTACTTTGCGCTCTGGCGACTATGAAAACAACGCTTGCCGTGCCAAAGATGTTTGTTGATTTTACGCACAATCGTGACGTCTCCGATTTCTTCGCCATGGACAACGAAGAAGATTCTATGGAAAGTTCGGAATTTGATGGTAAAAAAAAACTTTTCTTCTTTATTTTTTTAAAAATACTATAGCGTTGTGTTTGTTTTTTCTTGGTTACGCAAACGTGTCGATTGCAGAAAAAAAAGCTGACAAAATCTACGGAGGTGCTTTCGCGGTACTCGGCCACTTCCCTTTCATGGCTGTCGTGCATCAATTAAACGGTGACGGTACTTACTTCATTTGCGGCGGAACGATTCTGTCGAAGCGTTGGATTCTCAGATAAGCCTCAGAAATTTCTCGTCGCCTTCGGAGTCGTCGACAAATTTGAGTTTGGGTGAGAGCTGTGGCGATCAAGTGATTTGTCTTACATTATAGCCGTACCGGATCAACTTCCAGGCTTTGACATTAATTTTATTTTTTTTTTCTCTTCGTTTCGCTCGTCCTTGGATCATATCAGTTATGATTACATCGGCAAGGAAGGTGTGGCAATGATAGCTAATCAGGGGGCAATCTATCCCGGATATACCTTGGGGCGACACGATATTGCCCTGCTGTATATGCCCAAGGATATCCCCTTTAATGGTGAGTTTTATTATACGTCGATTATAATGCCTCTCTCGGAGTTACAATAGCTGATTGAAAAGACATTTGAAAACAATCTACTCGAGTTGTTGTTGCTATACGAAAACTTTGATATTTTTCATTGAAAAACATTTTTCCCTCCTTACTTGCGCAGATAATATTCAACCGATTCGCTTAGCCGGCGCGTCGTACACGCAAAAGTCTTTCGTCGGCCAAATGGGTCAGATTTACGGCTGGGGTAAAGCCGATCAAAAGGGCAGTGCGATAAAAAAGTTGAAATATGGAGATGTACCAATTATTTCGCATTGGAAGTGCCGCTCGACTTGGAAAGTCGATGGAACTCACATCTGCACGGACTCGTCAACTGACAACGATGTGTGCCAGGTAAGCATGTTTTGCAAATACGCAGCAGGTGACAAATGATATGAAAGTTTCTCTCTGTCTGATGACACTTTAATTTCCGTCTTTAGGGAGATAGCGGTGGGCCTCTGATTGCGCTGGAAAGCGACGATGAGCCTGTGCAAGTTGGCCTTGTCAGTTATGGCGATGCGAACTGTCCTAGTTCAAGGCCCAAGGTGTTCACTCGTGTGTCTGCTTACAATGCTTGGATTAAAAAAGTCACGGGGATCAGTTATGAATGAAAAGGGAATTTTTTTTTTAATTTAGACTTTGTATTTTTATAATAGCTTGTCGATTTTTTAAATTGAATTTGGTAATAAACAGTTGTAAAATAGTGAGAAATTTGCATTACTCTTATTCTTGTTGGCTTACTTCGATTTACGTTACAAATTATTGATTTGAACTTCGTTTGAGGGTAATTACGGCTTCGGAATATGTGCAAGACCGACCATCGGAAATTCGACTGACTCGTCGGATAAACTCTAGAAGGCTACTGGCAGTAGGTAATTGCAGCGAAACAGTTACACAGACGTTTACTTTAGCAGCATTCGACATTCAAGTTGTGTAATTTTGCGATTAAATTTCACTATTGTTTGGGTGTTTTTTATAACCATTTGATCGATTATTGTTATTTTTATTTAATTAATATCATGTCGAGGAAAATCTCCAATTTTTATCGAAACGGCAGCCGCAATAGTTAGAATAAAAGCAGGTGGTTATTTGGCCAGCACCGCAGTCTTGACAATCTGCATTTACGCGGCATTCTTCTAAACAAAAATACGAATGAACATTGTTTTAGCGACAATATTTACGAATATCATTTTAAAAATACAATTAAATTTGAAATTCAGGAGTTTCTCAATGAAAATATACGGATTTTATTAAATAATAATTTAGCAAATAAATATGTCATGGCAAATTTTTAATCAAAAATCATAAAATCGATCTACTTACTCAGAACACTCAAACATATAAGAAATCGAATACTTACTTGCCCACTTGTTCTTCTCAATCACGGCTCGCAAGATAGTCGCTGCATTTATGCCAATAACGCAAATGATCATTAGGAAAAAATAAATTTTCAATGTTTCTTTGAAAACCATTGGATTTCTCGAAAAAATAAACGCAAAACTGACTGTAAACGGTCGAAGGGATTCACTTTTATATGCATGATGAGGACTTACGGGAAAACCAATACGTCTGTACACGTCATTATTTTTATTTATTTAAATATATTGTTTTTCGTTCGTGATAAAAGTTTAAACACCTGGTATAACAAGCGACGAAGCGTCGGTTTTTATTTTTAGAGTTGCACAAATTGAATTATTGAGTACAAGTAGTTTGCGATAAAAATTTAGGTAAATAATTTTAATTATTCAAATCAAAATTTTGTATGTTGATGAATAACTTAATTGCACGATGAATACATTTAAAGAAAGAGAATTCACAATACAATAGAACCCACTTGTATTATGCTTGGTCAATGAAGAATATTTTAAGATACACGTGACAGAACTTTGGTAATTAATTCATCCCAAATAAAAAAAATGCTACGCTTGTCTGATATTTAATTAATATTTATTCAAGCAAATTTTTGAGCATCACCAAATATTATTCACTCGGCAGCCACAATAGCGATTATCATAACAGGTGGTGATGTACGAGGGTCCACAGTCTTGACAATCTGCATCTACATTACATTCCTCTAAACAATAAAAAGAGACAAAAAATATATTTAACAGTTATACTGTGGGAAAGCAGGGCATTTATAAAAAAAATAAATAAATTGCGAAATAGCAAATTTACTTTTACAATCATGATTTGACAATTATATAAAATTGTGAATTTTTTAATCAAGATCCATATTACGATAGATAGTGCGTGAAAAAAAAGTTACTTACTTGCCCATTTATTCCTTTTAGTCGTAAACTGGTAGCTTGCCGCGTTGACGAGAACGCAGATGATTACCAGAAAAATGAAGATTTTAAATCCAACTCTGAACATCCTGATGCGTGTCTAGCAGATAATAATAGAACTTGCGGTATAAAGCGGATCGAGATTTTTATATAGCTTGAAAATTGAAATGGATGAGTTTTAAAAATCAGAACTTTAATTAAACATGAATACAATCAGTTTTCGTACTAGATAATTCAAGACTACTAAACCAACAATTTTCTTCCACCTGAAAGACTGAAAATCAAAGATATTCTAGCTGCTGTGTCTTCAGATTATTTAATGACGCATGTGAAATTTGATCGAGCATACGAGGGTATTTTTAGCGTGTGTCCGATGTAAAGAAAACGATGAAAGTAAAATCAACAAACTGTTTCGAACTGGAGCGTTCGAACCCCACACATTCAACTAATATACGTATGTAGGTTGACTCGTATTCAATGAAATTTTATGTAAACAAAAGATGGCTTGATTTGTTTCAATTGTAATTATATTTCTAAAGCATGAGTCAAACTATTTGTTTAATAATGTTTCAATAAAAAATAAAATATGAAATTAATAATAAAGTGAATTTTATTAACAATTTTACATAAAGTCAACGTTGTGCCTAATTATAGAAGTGAATATGTATGAAAATTATTAAGAATTATTTTATTTGATTTGTCAGTCTCATAAATTATGAGTTTTATAAAATATTAAATATTTTTCAATAGAGCATCATTATGGGAATGTGCAACCACAATGACGTTCATAAAAGCACTGGGTATTCAAACCAGGTCCGCAATCTCGGCAATCTTCGGCAACGCTGCATTCCTCTGAAATAAATTTTTTCTGCATTTAGAAACCAATTGCATTTTTACTTATATTGTTACGGATAGTTTACTGTAATAAGAGTAGCTGAATATAATCGTAATTCCAAGAATTAATTAACAAATAAAACTGGTTTTTATCAGAACCAGTATAGGAGATGTACAGATCAAATCGATGAAATAGCGAGAAATAAAAATCTAACAGTTTTTTTTTTATTGACAAAATCTATCAATTTTGTACAGTAAAATATATACAAGAATAAAAATAAATATAGTATGACAATTTATTGTCATTAATCTTTGAGATAAACTTTTTATATATGAAAAATTCATGAGACACTTACATACTAATTGTTCGGTCTTACCAATAATCAACTCTATACAAAAAAAAATATTTTTGTCATAATCTGGATTATGCTCTGGCGAACAAAAGTAATTAGATTTATGACATAAACAAAACTAAATGTCAAATGCGTAAACAAAACTATTCTTCAAACTAGCGATCAACACAATAATTTTAATAATATGTTAAATTTTATAATGATAAATAATGTGCACCACAAGTTTTACATCGACACTTTCCCAGACTCATTGCAGCAGAAATTCATTTATACTTACTTGCCCAGTTATCCTTTTTGGATGTGACCTCTATGCTCGCTGCATCCACAAAAATGAAAATAATTGCCAGCAAAATACAAATTTTCAGCGCTGCTTTAAACATTTTGACGAGCTGCTCGCAAAATCTGCCACAAAACTGAGCGTTAACGGTCCGAACGGTTCGTCTAGAAGCCGGTTTTAATCCAGTTTAGCGATTGAAAAAATCAATTCACGGGAAAACCAGCTGTTTGAATACGTGGTTATACGATCAAAAATTACTGTTTCAATATTTTGTTTTTTCGAATTTACATTGCAGAGTGTTGGCTAAGGCGATATAAAATTTCCAATTAAATTGTTAATTGTATGTTATTGGAAGAATTTGTTTACTCGCATAGGTTCTATGCCATAGGAACGTTTTTTTTTACGCTCGTGTATTTTTAGATAATTACAATGTTAAATGGGTTCAATACTGTTGGCTGTGAATTGAATAAAGCTAATTTTATAACCTGTTAACATCGGTTGTGATAGTATAAATTATCAAATTAATGTTTTATTCAAAAAGTTCGCCCTTATGAATATTCAGCATTCAACCGTCTACATTATAAAAAAAATACATCTGTCTAATGATTCACAAGTCAACAGTTATAACAACAACAAATTTGCGTTATATTTATAAAATATAAATCGTAAATAATTTGCTAATACATTCAAAATATTCTACATAAACGTATTATATTAGATATCGCCAGCGAATGAAACAAAATCAATCAAAGAAAAGTTTAAACCAAAAATGATTCTTAGCTGCGTTCACCAATAAATCGAGTTATTTAACAAGTGCAGCACAAGTAGCCCTAGCTATGCTTTCCGACAGTTTATTTATGTCCACGGGATAATGTATTCCGAATGG
>JAWWMK010000040.1:15112523-15195473 GCA_035047105.1 Galeopsomyia nigrocyanea
GCTGAGAGAGCGACCGTCTGCGACCGGCTGCGACCGAGAGCGACCGAAAGCGACCGAGAGCGACCTCATACGGTCGCTGTCTGTTTGCCAGGGTGACTCAAAGCAGCTTTGTGAATTTGATTAAAGACTCACCAGATTCGCGCTTGTTGCAGTACACGTGGTAAGTGTACTGAGTGCGATCCTTGGACGAGTGCAGGTAGAGGTTGGCTTGATGGTCGAACGAAAGGTCGGCGTATTTGGTGCTGGCTTGGATGCCAAATTCAACGGGGACGTTGAACTTTTTGAGGTTGACTTCCACTTGCAAGTTGTGGTTCAAGTGAGATGCATCTAAAAATAATGTTATTTCAATTCAAGAATCCAAAAATTCAAAAGTATTTGATATTCATCTAGAGAAGAAATGCTTACGGTCGGTGTCGAGAGTAGAGTGCAGCTTAAAGTTGGCGCAGTCCTTGCTCTGTTCGCAGTAGCTGTTGAACACGTGCACCTCCTTGTCGGACAGTTTCAGTTCACCGACAATAGCCGATGGTCCGAAGCTAGCATTGAGCATGATGGCAACTCCGACTTCCTTGTCGGTATCCTTGGTCAGCTGTTTGCGGACGTATTTGAAGGAAGAGCTCCTGGTGTTTTCGCCGATTTGCAGGCTTCCGCTACCCTCGAGAGTAACCTTCTTGTCTTCCTCGTGCCTCTTGTAGTTGGTGCTGCCGGTAACGAGGTTCTTGCCCTCGCTGGTGACTGTGACGAAGATTCTTCTGCCATCCTGGGAGTTTGGCTTGTTGGCAATTTCAGCGTGAACCTTGCGGTACTTGAACTTGTCGCTGTCAAAGTTGACGGTCACGACAAAGTCGTCTACGCTTTCGAGCTTGACGCGCCCGTCGGCAGTGACGAATCCTTTTGGGGTGCTCAATTTGTATTCACCCGAGTATTCGTTCTCTCCGAGTGTCTTGAACTTGGCCAGCAGTTCGGTGGTTCCAGCTGGGCAAGTGAAGATGAGGTGGATGCCTGGGTTTCCTTCCAAGGTGATTTCCGTAGATTGAGTGTATTTGACGCCGTCGATTGTTGCGGTAACGTCGGTTTTTCTTGATTTGTCGTCGTGCTATGAAAAATTGCAAAGCGTAAATTTCATTGTAATGTATATGAAAAAAAAATGTAATTTTTATATGATGATTACCTTGTGGTTGAGTTGCACGTCAACGCTCTTTAGTTTGTCAAACGGCGTGGTGAATTTACCATTGACACCAATCTTGTTGAATTCAGGACTCCACTGGCCTTGAACATCACCTGTAACTTGCTTGTCTCCAAACTTGACACTGCCCTTTTCGTGAGCCTTCTTTGTGTCTGCGGTGAAATCGTGATCGTACTCTTCGGTCACGGTGAGCGCGGGTTTGTCCAATACCTTGAGAGTGGCAGTGTACGAGCGCTTAAACTTGCTCAAGTCGTCAAAGTTCTTGTTGCCCGAGTGTTTGTACTTGCTGTCGAGTTTGATCTTTTGGTTGTCGTTGTAGGTGAGGGTCTTTAATTTGGTGTATTCAAACACGCCCTCGTCGTCCTTTTGGTCGAGAACGGATTCTTCGATTTCGAATTTAATGTTTTTCAATTTATCGCTGGGCAATTTAGCTTCAATTACACCCTTGAGAGTGTGTGGTTTGTCGACGCTGTTTCCGTGAACAAAGTCAAAGTTGCTGTTGATGGACAAGTCTTTGCCTCTGGCAGCGGAGCCCTTGAAGGACACATTGTCGGGATCGTAGTCGACGGTAACGTGAGCATTGTGAGAAGTGGAAATTAAGCTTCCAGCTCCGGTAACGTCAACGACCGCCGACTTTTTCTCAGAGTTGGGCTGAGCAGTGTGTTTAACGACGAGTTTACCGGACAAATCTTTGCCATCAGAGTGAATGTACTTAAGTTCGTAGGCCAGATCAAAGAGATAGTTCTTCATGCTGAATACGGTTCCCTTGGTGCTGCCAATGAGTTTTCTGTTTTCGCCACCCTTGGTCACGTAATCGGCAAGTTCAAATTTGCTATCGACATCGACTTTTTCGTCCTTTTTGTTGACAGTGCGGTCTGCCTTGAGAGTAACGAAGCGTTTGTTGGGCAGGGTAACCTCAGCTTCCAATTCTTGATATCCATTCATAAAAGTACCACTGTGTTTGCCTTTAAAATCGACTTGGGTCTTGTAGGTCAGGATCTCAATGGTGTTTTTCGAGTCGATGGATGCCTTGGTGAAATCGGTGACAGTACTGACCTTGATTTTTTTATTGGGATCTTTTTCGGCGTCGTAGGCTAACTCAAAGTTTCCGGCGTGTTTGCTACCGCTGACGGTAATGTCACCGGTTCCCTTGATCTTTCTGTTGATTTTGGGGATGTCAATGTTGAGGTTACCGTTACCCTTGCCGTTCTGGTAGGAGAACTGTCCGTTGGCCGACAAATAGTTTTTCAAGTTGAAAAGAAGGTTACCGTTCTGACTCGCACCACGGTTAATCTTCAAGTTGTAGTCGAGGTACTTGACTCCGTTGGCGAGCAATTGCACGTGGTTGTCAATCTTGTCTGGTTTGGCTATCAATCCAGAGTTCAGTTTGAGCTTTTTGTTGTTGAAGCTCAACTCTGCGTCGGCTACAACGTCAACGTCGTTCTTTTTAACTTGCCATTTGATATCAGCATCGGCTTTGTAAGTTCCACCGGGTGTCATTTTCAGCGAATTTTCGTACTTGCTTTTGAATTCATCGACAACAGTCCTCTTGGCGTCGAGCTCGAGCTTGTTGTCCAAAACCTGAGCTTCGAAATCGATGGCATAGTCGCCTGGTTTGTTCTGGTTGATCTTGGCGTCCAATTCGGAGCCAAACTTGAATTTTCCGTACTTAAGTTCAGCGTCGTACTTGAGGGTTTTTTTCGTGACTTCACCGTCGAGTTCAGCCTGTAGACCTACTCGTGGGTAAGTGAGCTTGTTTTTGAGAGACACGATGAATTTCTCTGGGTTGCTGTCGAATTCGGCGTGCTGATCAAGCTTGAGACGGTCAGTCTCCGACTTGAGGTCGGCACCCTGCGTTATGGAAAGCTTGTGGTCAATCGTCGCTTTCTGAACGTTGAGCTCCCAGTCCACGCCCAACGAAGCAGCTGGGCTCTTGGATGGTACGATGGAGGCAGTCAGGGTATAGTGTTTCGGGGCGAGTTTCTTTCCGTCAACCTTGATGCCAAGCTTGTCGTCGGCGTAGCTGAGGTTCAAGTCGACATCTACTGCCTTGGGCGTTGAAGCAGCGTTGCCGTCCAGACCTACGATCTTGTGGCCATTGGCCAACAGCTGCACGTCGTTGAACACGTACTTTTTGCCACCGTCGTGGTCGGCAACTTCTACGGTACCCTTGACTTCGGTACTCTGGCCTCCCACCTTGCCGGCAAGTTTCTGCAGCTGCTCGGGAACCTTGTACTCGAGGACAGGCTTGTACTTGTTGCCTCCAATACTTTCAACTCCAACGCGAGCGAAATACGCAGCGTTATCGTTGTTGACGGTGACGGAGAAACTGTGTTCCTTGGAATTTGCCTTGACAACAGCCTCAGCAGAGGCCTTCTTGATGGGTGAATCGAATTCAATCTTGGCTTTTGGCAGGGGTGTAAGTGTGGCTTGTCCGGCAAGTTTGACGAATCGGCTAGTTCTGCTGTTGGGTGTCTCCAGAAGAAATTCGAATGCATAGTCGTGGTTGCTGATGTCTCTCTTGGCGAATGCCTTGAGGTGGTAGCTGGTGACATCGTTGTTTTCAATGGTGACATAGAACTTGGCGGGACCATTCAGAGGATAGAACGGCTTCTTCTGCATGGCAATGAAGTTGTCGTACGGGTAAGAGATGTGGCCGCAAATGGTGAGTCCCAGAGGATCATTGAACTGATCGAAACAGGCATGGCGCTCTACGCCCTTGCTGAATTTCACGGGCGTGTATTTGTCGGCCTTGCCGTTGTTAAAGAGTACATCGCTGGACACGCTGATGATTTCTTGCTTCCTCTTTGGCACTCCCAAGTTGATGTCGACACCATTGCCGTCGAGCACCTTGACGTTGAGATCGAAGCCAGTGGCAGTATGCAGAGTGGTGACAACTCTCAGACCAGATTCGGTGCCAAAACCGTCGCTGACTGTGAGGTCTCCGACGAATTCGATGGAAGCGCTTGGTTCGACTGCAATCTTGACAACTGCGTTCTTGGGGTCTTGGATGATTGACGGGATGTCAATCTTACTGTGAGTTTTGGAACGGACGACGCTGGATCCAGTGAGTCCAAGGTTCAGAGCGACACCCAATCCGGTCGGGTAAACAAATTCAGCGTCGAGGAAGTGAACGTGGTTTTCAATGTCGTAGTTCAAGTTTTTCAGTTTGTTGACGCTTTGGTCAAAGTGGTCAAAGATTTTATCGACAATCTGTTGGGCAGTGTATTTCTGATCTGATTCACCGTAGCTCAAGAAGGCGAGTTCAACGCCAAAGAGCTTGATGGACAAGTCGAGGTCCAAATCCTCGTCGACTTCCTTGGTGCGAAGCTGAACTCCCTTGGCAAACTTGTCGAGATCGGCTTGTTTGACTTCACGCTTTCCACGTGCGCTCTTCTCAAGGCGCTCTTTGATGTACTTGGAAAGTCCAGTGAGCTCGATAATGCCATCTCGCACGACATTAGCGGGCTTCTGGCTGGGAATGACACCCTTCGGGCCGAAGAAGTGCTCGATCGTACGGTCGAGATTTTCAGCGCGACCGCTCAATTCGAGGAAGTTGAACGAGTGGCCAAAGATCTCGGTGGTGAGGTTGAGGCTAGCCGAGCGTGGCACGAAGCTGTTTTGACTGAAAATCACGTTGCTCTCGGCGGTGGAAGCGAAACCGAAGGCATTGATGTCGTATGAGATCTCGTCGTTGGCGGAGAACTTGCGGAAGTCCTCGGGGAACTTGGTTCGCGGTCTGATTTGGCCGAAGAAAGCCTTGGCGTTTTGTTTGTAGGGATCGGCGGTGGCGCGGAGATTCCTCAAGTGGGTTTGAACAAAGGAACCAACCTGATTGATCTTCTCCTTGTCGAGGGTGTCTTTGACGATACCGACGACCTTGTTGCACGGACAAGCGATGTAAGCCAGGTAAATCTTGATTCTGATTTCGCTGTCCTCCTCCTGATCGGTAAAGCTCTTGGCGAGTTCGGACTTCCACTTCATGGCGCACTTGGTCGGCAGGGCTTCGATGGCAGCCACACGAACGCGATTGCGCACCTTCTTGTCGTTGGCAATGTTGGCCAATTTAGTCTGCGTAGCTTCGTCCAAGTATTTGGCGTTGCCAAGACCCTTGAGAGCGGCGATGATGGTGTTTTCATCCTGACGGTTGTTGGCTTTGCCATCCTTGACCTTGGCGGCGATCTTCTCGATGGCCGCCTTCACCTCGGGAACATTTTCGCACGGGTGTTGAGCGCAGAACCGGCCGACGATTTGACCGATACCGAGGTATCCAATTCGCGAGAGATTGGGCTGATCCAGAAGAGTGGTGATGGCGGTGACGGATGGGAGGTTGACGTGCTGGATGAAAGCGAGACTGGCGTAGTACATGAGCGACTGGAGAGGAGTGATCTCTTTGTTCTTGATGAGTTCGACCACGACCTCGGCAACTTCGCCCGTTCCAGTGCGGTAGAGCGCATCGAGAAGTGCCTTCTTGTCGCGCTCCTTGTCGAAACCTGCACCGGCCTTGATCCTATGGTAGACGGTGAGGATGTCTTTCTTGCTGCTGGTGCGGAGAACCCTGATGAGCTCGGAGAATTTTCTGGCTTCGTCGGCTTTGACACCGTCGTGGTCGTCCTTGTGGATGGCCTGAAGAGCCTTTTCGATGCTCTCGACCGAGGACTTGATCACGCTGTGGGGAGCTTCGAAGATGAGGGACTTTGGCACCGATACTGGGGCAGTGGGGCTGTCGCCCTTTTGGCCCTTAGATGTGAGCACAGTTTCGACAACAGTCTTGGCTCCAGCCTCTCCATTGCTGAATGGTCGGAGCTTGTAGGTTTCGCTGGACACGGCCTTTTCGAGAACTCCGTTCTTGAAGCGTTGCTCGACTTTTTGGTGAGCATTGATGACTGGCAGAGATTGGAGTCCGGCATTCTGGTTGGTTATTCCGGAGAATAGACCCTGCTTGATGTTTTCTCTGTTGGAGCATTGGTTGAGGTCGCGGTACTTTGTCACGACCTGAACGTCGCCTTCTTTGGCAAAGCTAAAGTCGGTGACACAGCCACCAAGGACATCGATCTGTAAAGAAGGGAAAAAAAAGTTGACGATTCTTTGTCCGCTTAATGATGCGCCGTGAATTGGCTAAAGAGAGAGAGAGAGAGAGCAACTAAATACGTACCTCGTGTCTGCTCGTGGAGCCTTCCTCTTGAGCAACCGAGGACTGGAACAGAGAGATTACGGCCCTTTTGATGTTAAGTGAGGCTTGAGAGTCTGCCGGCTCGGCGCACAACTCTGTGTCTATGTGCCCATGGTGGTAGTTGAACTGGAGTGCGTGCTTCTCGAGATCTTGTTGAGCTACGTTCTGCATAACATTGCACACACACGCGTGTGTTTATTTAGTGAATTCTTGTCTTGACAGTTTCGAATATTACAACAAAAAAAGAAAAACAGTGTATACTTACGGCTCCGTTTACTTGGACATTCTTAAGCCTGATCTGCCTGATGCAGTCGGGCTTTACGGCCAATTCAACGTCGGCTTTGAGCTTTAGCGTAGCTTCTCCTTGACCCTCACTAACTGATGTCACTGACGTGCCTTCTAGCGTGTACGTGTACGTCTGGCCTTCTTTGTACGACGCATCAGAGTGCACTAGAATTTTTTATGCCATATTTTAGTAAATACTCGAGCGTTGAACTTTTTTTTAAAGCACTGCGAAATGATACTTACTTCCATGGCAACCGACGGTGCATTTGTCTGAAAATTGTAAAAAGAAATGGCATTTAGTAGGGGCTTTTTTTTTAAATATTGAATAAGAAGATTACGATGTGAAATGGAGGAAAATTATAAGAAATTTCGCAATTCAGGCAATTTGAAGAAAGTTGAGAAAGAGCGATAAATCGGTCAACGTAAAAAAAAATATTGACGATTAATCTCGGATGTGCTCGAGCGCGATTATTCGAGCGAAAGAAGATGGAAAAAAGCTATATTTATGCATTGACAAGAAGAAGAAAAAGTTTGTGGCTGATAAAAACGCCTCCTTGTGACCCGTAATCGCGGTGATGCTGCGTTTGTGCGTGAATCGAGAGAGAGAGAGAGAGAGAGAGAGAGAGAGAGAGAGAGAAAGTTTGCAAAAACAAAATCACGCTCAAATAAATTAAGACGCTCGTGTGCGTATCGTCCGCTTGTGCATGTTTATATTCGTGAGCTTATCGGCGCCGATGATACGCAGAATTATAAACTATCAAACAGAAATGTAATGAAAAAATACGTGAATTTATCGTAAAACTCTCAAAGACGATTGAATGTCAACTGATTGATTTTGAATTTCAAACGATTGTATATTTGAAAATTTAATATTTCAGGAAAAACTCGGAATGGTGTTTTCCATGCTATCGGAAAACACATAAAGTATAGGCGTTATCAAGCGGCAGTGATAATCGACGATAACATTCATTGCCCTCTTGACATGCGCCCAAACAGCCCTGAGATATCACTATATTGACCTTTGTCACCAGCAAAGACAAACCTCCTACACGAAACTTTTTTTTTTTTGACGAAAGTTCACGTTGCGATTAGATGCCTCTCGTAATCAATTTCCATGTGATGTAAGCCTTATCGAATGGCTGCCTCATCACCCTTACTAAGCTTCATACATGGATAAATTTAATTTTAATTTTTGTTTCAATCTCCAATCGATGTGCTTGCAAATTGAATTTACCTTGGATTACGCTGTCTACTATTTTTTTTTATTGCAAGCGCGAGTAAGTGCTACGCGGTAAAGTCAAATTTTATGCGCGAATCCTTTTATGAGGCATGAAAATTTTTTATGCAGGATATACAATAATTCATTGTTACACGGGCGCAAGAAGCCCCAGCGCATTATTTTACATTGTAATAAAAAATAAGCAATATCCATTTGCATAACAGGGAGAGAGAGAAAAAAAATCATGATGAACGCACTTTGGACGCGAGCTAATTAAATTTTATTCCGAGTATGCGCAATGCTAATGTTACTTTAGTGGCTCGACAAACTTTCCGTTCCGTTATCTCGCGCGAAAGTTTATCCTGCCGCGGGAAAAAAAAAAGTTTGCCGGATTATCTCTACTTTAAGCTTTTTTTTTTGTTTCGTCAAAAACAGAGTTACAGATTCCCAAGAACTCGACTCGTAAAAAAAATTTTTCAAGTTTTCTCAACAATTTTATCAAATGAAAGTCGAAATTTTCTTTTATCTCTTGATTTAAAAGTAACAATGTAATTTTTATAAAAGTTAAGCACACTTCATAATTGCAAAGTGCAAAATCAAAGCATATATTACATCACTAAATCATTCCGCGAATGCAAATACATATATACAAACGAACTTTGCGTGCACGCAATTAATCCTCTAGCGAACGAACAAAATAAGCCGTAGGCATCAATGAAGCATTCGCAAAGCGCGCGTAACAATCGGTGTGGATAATAAGGGATCGGAGCGTGGAAAAATATGAAATAAAATTGATGCGAGTGTAGCTGCAAAACAACACTAATTAGGCGCTGAAAAAAAAAAGAAGAAAAAAAATATCGAGTCCGAAGGGGGATGAATCAACGCGGGGCAAACATTAAACGAGCATAAATTCGATAAACGAGAGATATGCAGGTATACACACATATCGTTTGTGATGGTTCCCATATACATACATTTATAGCGGCGAATTGATTTGAGCCATTCGGGGTACGCCGTATCAATCTGCCGCATGTCCGGTCAATCATTTCATTAACGTGCAGGGGGTTCCTACACTCACTCGCTCTCCCTCTTGGTCTATCTATAGCAACGTTCTCGAAGTTACTCGCGCTTTTCACTGATATTACGCGCGAGCAACAATTTACATTAGATGATTGGCTATTTCGAAGAGATCTCTTTTGGAAGGGCCAGCGCTAAGAAAGATGAGCGCAATAAATGTGCTTTAATCAACAGTCTGTATAAATTTTCGCTTTTTCCCCGGCAATTTCGTAGACGCGAATTAGCTGGGAGTTTTTAAAGTTTAGGCAGATTGAATTTTCCTTCTCCCCTATCCTTGGCTTTCTCTCTATTTTTTTTTTAATACCAACGTAATCCCTCCCTTTTGTCGTGCAGGTCAATAGCCTGGCACATCAATTATAAAGCGGGCAGACTTTTCAGTGCGGTAATGGCAAAACAAAGGGAAACTTTTTTTTATTAGATTTACGTGTCAAAACTTAATTAATCGTTTCATTTTACACAATCTAGTTTTTATGATTTAAAATTTTAAACGAAGTTAATGACAAACGACACAAAGAGTATCGTAAAAAAACAAGAAGGGTCGTCCGTCAAACAGCGCGGCGTATGTGTGTTTTGCGCGGTCATCACGCGGCGCAAATAATAGTCAAATTTAAAACAACATCAATTGAAGAAGTAAGTCCTCGTCAATCGTCGAGGGCATCACGTGAATCGAGTACTTCCTCATTAAACGCGTATAAAGCACAGGGTAGACGAAACAAAAAAAAAAGAAGAAGAAGAGCGAGGGGAATGAAAAAAATCGGCGAGCAATTGACATCTTGAAAGAACTATGAAGCAAAAACAAGTAAAATAGAAAAAAAAGGTACTCACTCGCTGATGCAGTAGGCACAGACAGTAACAAGAAGAAATAGCAGCAGGCAAAGAGACCCGCGGTCGCGAGCCGGGGTGGATGCGCCATGCTTATTATTGCGAGTCTTGCACGATTTTTACTTGAAATTGTTGCAAACGAACGAGGAATAAAAAAATTATCAGCTTCTTCAGTCTTGTGTTTTTTTCTTCTCGTTCAAGTCTGTCAGTCGCGGGGTACGAGAACACCACAGCGGCTGGCTTTTCTAGCGGCCGGGCTTTTATGCTCTCGTTTCCCCACCACCAAGGCCCCGCGATATGTATCTCTTCTTCTTTGTGTGTGGGTGCTCTCTCGCTCACTCTCTTTCTCTCTCGCTCGCACACACACACACGCAGATGACGACTCTATACTGTTACTTACCCCTCGCTGCTGTTGATTCGTGCCCGCAGCAGCTTTCTAAAATGCTAAGGGGGACCCCAGCCTGATATTTACGAGGTTTCCCAAAGACTCTTTCTTTGTCCCTTTTTAAAGGGAGGTCCAATGCAGCAACTGCGCAGTACTTTTTTTTTTCCTTTTCTTTCTTTTGATCGTCTTGCCTGCGGATGCATGCAGGTTTCTTTGTCTGCAAGGTTTGTTTTTCTGTTATTTTTTTTTCAATTAATTTCAATTTTCAATTTTTTTTAAATGCCACGCGTGTAACTTTGAATACCGTAGATGCAAAATTTTTTAATTTAGCACTTGAAATTTTTCAGACATGACGTGAATATCGTTTCAAGAAAAATTAGTAATTTTAACGTGTTTTGTTGCACTTGAAATAGAAAGCTTCAATTTGTCGTATTCCTGTACGTCTTTGTGGGGGACTTTTTTTTTCTTTGTGCCATCAGGCTTGTGCTTCCCCTATATTTCCTTTGTTGATTTTTGGAAAATTTACTTTCTTCTAGCTAAAAGTCGTTGCAAAACAATAAAATTGAAAAAATGATTAGCTGATTAGATGTGCCAATTGTACATTTTTAAAATGATGCTACGTTTAAACTCGTTTTGACAAGCTTTTATGCAATGAATATAGAATTTTGATAAATCACTTGCAAAATACACGATACGTCTGAAGAACATGCAAAATTTTACATTTTTCACAAAATCGTTTCATTTTGAGATCGCCGATAATAGTTATTGAACAATACAAATTTGAAAATATATTTGAGTTTCATTGAAGAGCCATGCAACGACGAGAAACGTGTCGAGATATCGCCAACACGAAGAGTTTAAAAAGAATTTAAAAAAGATACGTAATAACAAGATAATTTCTTAGACCTTGGCATTTATACGTAGGTTATAGAATTCTAGATATTACAGAGTTAAACATGCAAATATGTTGATGCAAAAAATTGTTTCCTTTTTTTTTCGGTTAATGTGCTAATTCTGAATTAATCATTTTTGCCTAATTGCTGAAAAGTAACGAGATAAGTTGAACTCGTAACCTAGCACGAAGATGATTAGTAATATATTGCAAATAGTTTACAATTTGCTCCATTTTTTTTTCTCTTACACGTCGAGTGACCGCACACATCGTTTGAGAAGATGGCAATCGGTGAAAAATGTACAAAAATCTAAAACGTGTAGTAAAACGTTTAAACGAATAAACTCATCGATCTCATTATCGTCAATGAAACTGAATGATTTATACCCGAGGTAAAAAGGGTATCGTAAATAAAGATTACTAAAAAAAAAATCTGCGTGTTTTTCCAAAAAATTCCCGATCACAACAGTGTAACGCGAAAACACATAAATAATTTCCATATACTTTGTACTTTCGAGATCATTAGTTTTATTGTGACATTATTTCCAGTCTGTTTACTCGTCTATTGATATTTGCAATATTAATTGGATCTTTGCGAGAGAATGAGACGTCAAGCCTTGAGCGAGATTGTCTAGTCATACAAAATACAAAGCTTATCATAGATGTTTGTTACACATAAATTAATTTCCATCCACTATGAAGCACAAACAACCAAATGGATCTTGGACTTTTTTTCCCCCAATTTGAAAATAGAACAAATGTCAAGAGTACAGTTTGCGAAACTAGACGTGCTGATTTTTTTCTTCTCTTTCGCTTCGAGTGCGTTTATACTCGAGGCCGAAAAAATAGTTGCGCGATTAGCGATAAAGTGAAAAAGAAGAAGAGAAAGAAAAAAAAATTATCTTTGGTTTTCAATGCTACAGGATATGAACCATGAATCTGAGTGTAAGGAACCTTATTATGAGCAAATATGTAAAGCGGAGGAAAAGAGGAAGAAAAAGTTTTCTGGAAATTATCCATTCCGCCACCGAATTGAGAGTTTGATAATTAATAAGACCTTCGTACATTTCCTTCATGAAAGCTTAGGAGTAAACATCTTTGGCTGAATCAGCATTACGCGATAGATCAATAGAAAGTAAACACGTTGACGCATCGAATTGACCGATAAATTTATGCTCTTTACTTTTTTTTCTGCAAAAAAGTTGAAATTTTTGTAATCTCTAATAAGAAATCTCGCACTTGCACGAGAAAAAACAATATATCCTAACGGATAATTAAAAGACAAAGTTTCTCGATAGCGTGCAGCATCCGTCTTTCTTCCGTGTGGAAAATTTTCGAGTTTCCACGGGAAGCATATATATATATAGGCACAAACACTCGAACGCATACACACGCGAAGCGAGAGAGAGAGAGAGAGAGAGAGAGAGAGAGAGAGAGAGAGTTTGGACTCGATTGTTTGCCGGGTCAACGGTCATCGGCGCGCTTATCCGCTTATCAGCCAGACTCTGTATATTCGCGGCGTGCGACAGTGAGAGAGCAGCTGCCGTCTCTCTCAATGGCCACTTTTTTTTTTCGTTCACTAAAGCCCCACGAATTTTCCGCTTCTGCATTGACACGCCTAGCACCACTCGATAATGCGTCTCGGAAAAACGTTTTTGTCCCGAACGCTTTTCCTATGCTCTCTCTGTGCCAGGTTATTCTTTTTTTTTATGCGATAGATACGACAGACGAGAGTGAGAGAAAAAAAAACAGCGTTTGATGGGATATTTCGGGTATTGCACGAATGGCATTTTGCATTTAAAAAAAAAAAGATTCTTTTTCTCTTTGATATTATAATACTTGGAAAGCTACGAATGAATAAGCTTTCAGAATTAATTATTCAAATTGTCACTTGATGGTTGCCATTGGGAAAGAAATTTGACTTGTGGACAAAAGAAAGAGGAGATTTTTATGGCCAACCATTTACTTGGCGTGATGTGAATTTTAATTTCCGGATTTAAATAGTTTCATTGAATGAGTATCAAATGATTCATTTGGAATTTTCGGTTTATAAAAACTAAAAATTGATTTAATCAAAGTAAGATTGCGCGCAAAATATCGATTGTTGAATAATTTTGTTTGCGCTGACCTGAATTTCTGACGGATCGGTCTCTCTTTCTCTCTCTCTCCAATATCGAAAACGGAGCGTTAATTATACACGTATATATCTGGCATCCGATATTGGAAATTATATCGACAGCCAAAAAAAAAAAAAAAAAAACAGGAATGAAGCGGTGCTTATTCATGTAGCAATCCGTTCCATCAAGCAACGAAAAAAAAAAAATATGGGAAAAGCGGAAGTTGGAGAGTAAAATGAAAAATAGCACTGTTTGCCGAGCTTGTAATACTCGTATAAGCAACGGGCGAATAAGATGAACGATCCGGCCGGTGCTTTATCAAGTCGCCCGATGACGTTTATTATATGTATACACGCTCAACAATAGTATTACACCGCGGAAATTCGCTTCCTTACACTCGTCGCCGCGCGTAACAATGCTGTGCGTCGTTTCGTTGTTGAAATATTATTCAATCATCTTAATTCGTACGCAAGGCCGCACGCGCGCGTCAACATTTCGTTCAGTAAGAGAAATAATGCCTTGATTACTTTGTGCAGCAAGAGATAAGCGAGCTTTTAGCTTTCTCTCCCTCTCTCTCTATCTTTCTTTCAGCTGCCCTTTCCCAACTTTTAATTTATTTTAGAGTGCCTTATCTGCCGAGATATAGAGAAGAGAGAGGAGATGTTCTGTGAAAATGAGTAAATAGAGGACGTTTCAAAAAGTATATACCGCCATGCACACAAAGCGCCATAAAAAACAATCAATAACCGTTAATTGATGCGCTGCTTTTTTCGCTTTTTATATTTATTGATATACTCGTTCATTTTTCGTTGCTAATTTAATGTATCAAGTTGAACTCTGCCGGTGATTCATCTGCAGCTTCCCGGTTAGTGGCCGCAGAGAAATAAATTTTAATATTTCAAACTTTTTTATCTTATAAATGAATAATAAGATTGCGAGTTGACATGTACAAGTAAATAAATATCGTTATTATTGCGCTGATAATGTTGTTGGGTTGCGGAGGGTCGTAGGAATAATAAATCAACAAGTTTTCGTACACATGACGATTTTATTTTCATCTTGTTATGACAATTTACAAATACTTAGTTACGGTATTCTTTTTTTTTCTAAATAGGAAAAGAATTTGTTTTATTTGCATCACGCATCACGCATCAAAGGTTTCATATTTTTTTTTTCATTTTTCTTGTTCTTTTTTTGTGATTGCCGTTCATCAATGGAATACTAACGAAAAACACTGCGTCTATTGCTTAGCAACACATTACGCGCGCAATTGTTTTTTTTTGTATTTTCGTTTGAGATTATTACATTTATGTGCGAGTTTTTTTGATGTGAAGCTGATCGAAAAAACGATTTTTTTAAATATAACACTGCTTAGCTCTCGTTGAAAAGAATGAATTGGTCATTTGTTTGAGCTATATTTAGCACACGGTCAGTCGTGAATTTTAATTCTCGCAATATATAATGATAGATAACAAACTCAAGCTTCGATAAATGCTACCGTCGATGAAAAGTTTATTAAAATAATTTTGATTATGACATTTATGACAGACAGAAAAATGTCATTAAATGCTGTTTGTAAATCTAACATTAAAAACTGTTGATAAACGATATGATTCTGAGAAGAAAAGATTGCAATAGTTACTTGATTGATTTTATTTTTAAAATATGTTTCCATTCATAATATCGCAACTTTACACATGGTCAAAAATTTCGAAAATATTTCCAATGACGTTTGAATCGATTGTTGAATTAATTACGTAGAGTTTCGTTTGAATTCAGCAATAGATTAGCAAACTCTCACTTTAACAAGGCAGAGTTTCCGTAGTAATAATTAATGCAATGAAATAATCAACGTGAAAGCAGCGTAAATATTTTTGTTGTACAATGTTATGTATAGTTTTTTTTTTTTTCTTTCAATTTTTACAGAGTAACGGAGAAGACGGCAAACAAATATTTTCTGCATAGCGATTATGCGTGAATCACATTGTGAATCAGGAGTATTTTCAGATATTATACTATTAAAAGCAGTACTTTAACTAAATTTGCTCCCAGATTATAGTGTTTATTCGTTTCATCATTTTCGTGAGCTACAACTAATAGTCAAACTCTCAACTCTAAACGGAAACTTGATATCATTGTTAAATGTATCAACATTTCAAATGTATATTCGTCGCAACAGTCTTGTATTAACAGAACAAATTTAATAAAACTACTATTATCATACAAAAAGCTACAACAAATCAGACGATTATTCGCAAAAGAAATATTGAATTTTCATCCTCAACTTAAAAAAAAAACAAATGTAAATTTCTATCAATGTAAACTACCAATTAAATAAAATTTTACATTTAATGCAGATTTTTACTCAACTTCCCATAGTCCATTTTAAAAAAGTAAACTATTTTTGGATTAGAATAAAATCTTTGTTTTTTAAAATTGTCAAATCGAAGCTTTTTCCTGATACGGTCAAGAGATTAAAAAGTTACAATTGCTTTTTCGCGAAATTTTAATTGACTTGCAAAAATGTACACAGAGTTACGTCTCTAACTCAAAGCTCTTGTGGTAAATTATAGAAACTCAATTGCTACATACATACATATTTAAAAGTCACGTATGCTAAAAAGTTTAAACAAACGGAATACTGTTATACAAAGCACACTACGTTCTGTATACCTTAGTAACGCATATTTCAGTTCAACAACACGTACAAAATCTATTTGTGTGGCTCTTAACCGATTTGGGTGTTCATGTTGCTACGATTGTGATGTATTACTTTCAGCTGCAAAATGAGAAAAAAAAAAACAATTTACGTGATGATGACTTGATGGCGAAAAATTTCTGGATAAGTAACTGGCCAAGTTCAAAACAAGTACCGTCGAGCCTTTGGTTAACGAATCGTTAATAATAATAATTAAAAAAAAGCGTTACTTTCCATACAAACTTGTATAACTCATCTGGTCTACAGAATTTCGTTTTACGCTATTATTGCTACAATATAAACAGAATTATACTACACAGTCGTGAGAAACAACTTATTTTAGCTGCGTTATTGATTTTTAAAAAACGAAAAAAAAAACCGATATCGGTTTTCATAGCATGATAATCATTAAATTTTTTTTCTTCAAAACCTTGGCTTGGCCCCGACAAAGAGCACGAAAAAACATAGCAGTCTTGTATAGAGCTTAATGATTAAACGTTCATACAAAAGTGCATATTTTCACACATTTTCTTGCCATATTTTTTGTTTTTTTTATCTTTAAATGTAGGTGGAGCACGTCATTCTGAATCCTTCAGAAACAAGTAGAATGGTGCGTTCAGTAGCATTATGTAGGGTGAATGAACGATATATTACTGAATGAATATTACACAGTGACTCGAATAAATGTTGTCGAGATTGATCCCAAGTAGAAACACTCGAGTGCTAATCGCTCCCCCAGTAATGAAAGCAACCCCCAACTGGTCCGATAATTGACCTCGATTAATGTTAAGATACCGAAGCGTCATAAGTCTGGAAATCTGTAAGGTGAAATATGTAAATTAGTTGTGATGAAACCTGATCAGCAGTCCCATTAAAAATCACGTTTGTTGTTTTTGTGTCTTCACGCGTAAATTTTAGTATACTATGGTTAGCAAGGTGACTGATGATGATCACAAGCATTATTAAATTATTTTATTATTTTTGTCAACTCTTTGTTACTGATTGTTTTATCAAAAAAAAAATTTCTCAAACAAATATTAAATATTTTGTTATTCTTATTTGTACGATTAGGCGTATAAATAAGTAAAAGCAATTGAAAATGAAGCATTAGTTATTAAGTGATTTCAAATGACAATGAATAAAATTTTGAACTTTTTGATTGATTCTCATCTTCAATGGGACGACACGGTATCTAGGACCATCAACATAGCTAAATATGCTCCATAGTATCTGAAATTCATTTGTACATGACGAATTTTTAGTTTGCCACATGACTTTATATTAAATGAATTGAGCACAAACAGCTTAATCAGTTAAATGACAGCTGAATTATAGAA
Organism: Galeopsomyia nigrocyanea; assembly: GCA_035047105.1. Taxonomy (NCBI): domain Eukaryota; kingdom Metazoa; phylum Arthropoda; class Insecta; order Hymenoptera; family Eulophidae; genus Galeopsomyia; species Galeopsomyia nigrocyanea. The sequence continues at coordinate 15,129,712 of JAWWMK010000040.1, forward strand.
CAGAATTGAATGAGTTGAATAAAACTATCATAAAAACCAAATACCTCACCTCATAGGATCTTCAAAGTAGTCCGACGGTACTTGAAACAATTCTGGACCAATGTCTTGCTTGAAGGCGAATTCTTGAAAGGTAATCTTTGCCGTGACCGTCGGGAGAATGGGTATGTCGATTTTCACAGGGAAACCAGGTGGTAACTTCATTAGCACAAACTCTCGCAGTTTGTTGAAGTGCTTGAACGGCGCTATTACTTCCAAAACGTTGAGCAGCATCTCTACTGTCAATGGAAAGTCTGAGCTCATTGCCACTGTGGCTTTGAACGATTTGCTACTTTCTTTGTACACTAAACTTCTACCGATTAGTGGACACTGGCCTGGTGGAGCTGAGACATAATCTTCCCATGTAATATTTGAATCAGGAGGTGGATTTAAAGATGCTCTCCTCATAGGAGGCTGCAATAAAAGATCAAATGTATTAAAAATATCAAAGAATGAATAAACGTTTTTACCTCTCCATTTTGAAAGCCTTGAGATGAACCTTTAGTCAGAGATTCCATGATGGCTTTATTCTTTTGAAGATCTTCCTCGCTTAAATGTTCTCTTCTTTTTCTACTTTCTAGCACCATACCATTGATTTGGTAAAAATCTGCTTGAAAAGGGCCAACTTTTTCCTTGAAAACAAAAACATTTAAGTTGTAAATCAGTGTACTCAAGAATGGGGATTAACAGCAAATGATTACTAACTCGTCTATCTTCCTTGAAAATCCAGCCAGTTTGTGCTCTGGAGAAAGTAATACCTTTTGTTGACATTTGAGCTGCCATTATATCACTGGACATTAAAATGTCAACTTCATCTTCGATTTCAAGCTCGGTCTCCTGAAAACATTAGTCTTTAATACTTGCTGACTTGATGCTACAGCAATAAAGATGAGATTAATCACCTCGTATCTGACTCGTTGAAAAAGTTTGGCTTTATTGTCAAGGACGGTGAGGGATTTGCTTGGTTTTTGGTCTCCGTTGAAAATAAAAGATATGTCACCCCTTTCCCATCTCATGTCATTAAAATCTACTAGAGTTGTATCCATTCTAATGGATGCTCCACTTTTATGTATTCGGCAAATGTCTGAAGGTAGTATCCTAGATACTAGGGGCACTGAAATACGATACACAATTTACTCCTTATACCTTTCAACTTTTGCACTGTTGTTATCACTTGCACTCACCCCAACTTTGAAAATCCCATTTCAGTTCCATATAAAAATCTCCCATTTGCCGCAAAGCTGCCACTAAATTTGGTCTCCTTTCCTCCATTTGCTCTCTTGCCTGCTGTTTCAATTTCCTTACAAGGGATGATACTATAAATAAAAAGAACAACAAATTCAACATACTTTCAAGGCAATACCATGACAGGTAAATGGAGCAATGACTTACTGGTTTGCCTATCGCCATAACTAATTGCTTCTGCTAAAGGGCTCCATCCAGCAATATTTTTAACTTTAACAGGTACTCCATGAGCCAATAAAAGTTGAACACATTCTGCAACATTAACCTCTAATTAGCACACATGCATGTTACCAAATCAATCTATAATTATAATTAGATGTCATACCTTTTCTACCTAGCATAACTGCTAGATGTAATGGGGTATTTCCTGCAACAGTGTAAAAAGTTAAAATTGCAAAACATGGGAGCAAATCAATAAATGTCGGCTTTGCACAGTACCTTGCTTATCTTTAGCTGTAATGTCGTGAGTCCTTATAAGAGAACTCAAGGTTTTAATGTCCCCCTCGAATATACATTTATGTATAGGATAGATTTCGTCCTCAGCCATGATTGCGTTCGTATAATAATGCGATCAACGGAAAAACCAAAGAAAAAAAGGAATCGAACGAGCGGACAGCAGTGATAAATTAGGTCGACATTGGAGTCTGTTGCTCTCTGGTTACGTTGAACAATGTAAAGCCATCAGTCGTCCCCATATTATCTGCAATCTTTTTTTTCCTTTTCATCACTACAAGCAGTAGCACTGCACTGTCCTCGCAATCCTGACACTTTTCCGAGACATCGAACGTTATAGCACACGCACACACGAAGGGGGAAAATTCGATCGTGGAGTTTTGTTTTTAACCAAACAAACTCGATCACGCACTCTCTCCTGTTACTGGTATAGTAGTTCAACAACGGCGATGACGACGGTTGACGACGGTAAAAGTCTTACCGTAAGACTAATATTTTTCGCGCGCACGCAACGCCCACGCGATTCTGAGTTTTCGGACTGCTGGCTGTCAGAGTAGCAGCGGACGATCATCACACAAGGAGGTCGCCATTTTAGGCAAGCGCACTGCGCTGCCGCCGCCGCCGCCTCTCACCAATCTCACCGCTTCTTCGTCGGCCCAATGTCAAGACCCACGCGATCTTAGAGCTCACCCAATTATAAAAGCGTTCTGGAGTCCCATTTTGGCGAGGACGCGATTAATTACTAATGTTTACTTCCTCTCTTTTTTTCTTCTTCTTATTTCAAGGAAGCGACGACGCGGAATTCATAATTCCGATTCGGTATGCGATCGATGCAGCATTCAATATTTAAAACAAACGCTCGATGTATAGTTACACGTTACGCAAGCTTTCGCTCGTAATAATCCTATTATCATTAAATCGATTGCATCATTTGATAGATATCTTGACCTTCGCTCTTTGATGTGCTCCAGATATCTTTTCTCTCTCTCCGTTGAGCGTACGTTGGATTTCTGCGAATTCGAAGAGTTAAAAATATGAGTCACCACACGCGCGCGCAAACGACCGAGTGAGAATTGATGGACTGGATGAGAGAGAGAGACCAATTGCGAAAGGAAAAAAAGGAGAGAATCTCGCGTGGCAATGAACAGAGATGTTTTTTAATTGGACTATTTTTAAGCGTTGAATTGGAGCTTTTATTTGTTATATCAAGTTTTGGCAAATGCTCGTCAAACTGTCTCTGAATTTCGAGCTTTATTTTGATTGAAAAAGAGTCGTTCAGAAACGACGCGCCAATAAAAGAAAAATCCTAACGATTATTTATGGATTTTTATAGGTCACTTTCTATTAGAGCGCGCGCAGCACCGAAACAATCACAATGCAATCGCGCTTGCACAGTGCACACACACGCATAATTCAAACAATTGGCGCTCCCGTAAGATGTCGCATCGATGCAAGCTGCCATTTCTGTTGTCCATATCACACACTGACTGACTCCGACTGACTCGACTGCCACGGACGGGCAATAACCAGCAATAACTTTTGCCGTGGTTGTACGTACGTCGGTCGTCCGTGCGTAAGAAAAAAAAAGTGTGCAAAGTGTAAGTGCGCGAATGTTCTGTTGAGCTGATGCAAGGACAAATAGTCAACCGGCAGCTTCGTCGTCATCAGGATGGATCGTCGTTGCGACGAGGAGTTCGGTGCTGCGGCTAGAAGGACTTGAGCGAAGAAGAAAATATTCACGGCTGTCAAAGAACTTGGGTCAACACTCGCTGCTGCTGCTCACTGCTGCTGCTGCTGCTGCTCCCGCACAGCTGATGTCACGAGGTATAAATAAGCTGGCTCTCTTTTGTTTGTTTGGTCCTCCCGTTGGCGCTGAGGTTTTTTTGCTAATCGCGTTGCTCCTGTTGCGGCTTCAGAAACGACTTTGACGACCCTCGGTGCTGCTTAATCAAGGCTTCAAATGCACTTGACGACCGGGAGCCGCTACTGCCTCGCCTCTCGATGCTCGTCCTGTTGCTGCTGCTCTCGCCATTTCCTCGTTCGTTACATCAGTTGACGACTAATCCCCCGAGAGAGTCAAGCGCTACGTAGGTTAAATGACAGCGTTACTCATTGATTAAATCGCTGACAACACGACCATGGAGAAATACGCTGTCGACTTGGACAAGGTCCTTGATGACTTTGACTTTAATGCAGGTACGTGCCGACCTGACTCTTTGTGCTTGCGAGCTTTTTCAGACAGCTGCAGAATGTATGTTGATGTTTCAGGTCAATCGGGGCAAGCTTCTGCTCCACCCATGCATCCAGGCTTGCCCATGCAATGTGGAATCTCAAATGTTTACCATCAGCCGCAGACGGTACCTAGTGCTAACAGTGATTTAGGCTTAGTGAATATTCTAGATGGCACAGGTATGAGGAGCGAGGAAATGAATCTTGTGAGAGATCAAGCATCCATATCTAGTAATATTGATAGTTTAAGGAAGCCAGAGGGTATGATTGATAATTTAGATTCCATAAATCATTTTTATACTTACGATAATCTGCACGATGACAAGATGCAATACAAGCATGGTTTCAATCTAGATGTTGATCAGTCACCTTTAACCATACACAATGACATATCGCAAAAACTGCTGCAGAAGCAGCCAAATGATAACATTCTAGCACATCAGACCAGCTACAACAAGATTTTGAATCAGCCAAGCATGCAACCTGGTGTTGGCAGTGTTTACATGAATGCTGCTAGTTCTAGCTTTCACAATTCTGGGCAGAGTGGCAACATTATTGATGTGACTGACTCTTTTATGCCAAGTTTTGCTAATAGCGGCAGTGAGCCCATTGAAAAGTGCTCCATTGATGACCTTTTGTCAACAGGAGAAGATCTGATGACTGAAAAAAGAGAATTTAACTCAGTACCTCCCAAGTATCAGAATATTTTATTGCCTACTAAGCTAGATACTTGTACTCCTAAAAAAACTAGTGAAAATAATACTGTTAAATTAGATCCAAGCTTAGAATTTCCAGATTTATTGAAACAAGATAATCAAAGTTTGCATTATTTTGAGAAATCTGATAATAAAAGTACAAATAGTTTGTTGGACGAGCCAGAGCATGTGTATGAAAATGTTTACATTGGAACGGATATTCCAAAGGCTCAAGATGTCTTCAGAGCAGTGAGTGAAGTTAAGCCAGTAAATCCTGAAATAGCTGCACATACGTATGAAAACATAAATTTTGGAGCTCAAAACAAAGATGGAGTGTACGAGTGCATCTATGTTGGAAATAGAGAAAATCTGCCTGAAACTAATACAGAATTAGAAATTGCAGCCAAGAAAATGATTGATCAGCTTAATTTGAAAGAGTTAGAGCCTCAAAGCACGTTTGCTAGTACAGCTGCAAGCTCAAGTACAACGACAACCTCAACAATCAATCCAACAAAATTAGTTTTTCAAAATGTACAGTTGGATCACCCACCAGTGCAAGTGCCAGAGGCCAAACCTGTGATTGGTTTTCCAACAATTGATGACATGTCGGAAGAGGAATTAAACAAGTATTTGGCTGAATTAGAAGCTGAAGAAAGAGCAACCGAAGAAGCTTCAGCAGTATATGAAAATATCTCGACGGAAAAGCCTGCAGAAATTAAAACTATGCCATTACCCACTGGACAAGACGACGAAGATGCCAACGAAGCGCCGATATTCGAAGCAGTAACAATAGGAGAACTACCTGAAGTTCCTCAGGAAGACTTGCAAGAAAAGGCCAAGAAATTTCCAGTCATTGACTACAGCTCGGGAAGCTCCGGAAGTAGCGGTGAAAGTTCGAGAGAATTCTCGACAACTGTGAAGAAGCAGTCAGAGCCAAGTAAAATCAGCGCGCAAATTACCGACGACGAGACGAAAATAAAGATAAACAAAAAGACACACGAGAAAGTAAGAAAAAGTTCCGATAATTCAGAGCCAACATCTCAGAATTCTAGTCACCGAGACGACAACAAAGACGATGACTCGGACAAGGAGAACGGCAATTATTTAGCGACCAACGATTTGGATAATAGCACGACGAGAGCTTCCGAGCCGGAGGAAAATAAAAATTTGAACTGCTCCGAGAGCAGCACTTCCAAACTCGACAACGTTGACAACAAGAATTTGGACAAGAGCGAGCAGAAAATTAACAACACCTCTGACGACAAAAAACTATATACCAGACCACCTTTTAGAAACACGGAAACTATCTCGAGGTTCTCCGTTACAAGAAACGTCGACGTTAACGACAAACTCGGCGGCGGTCGCAGTTATCCTAGTCAAGCTCATACGAGAGCGAAACCACTCGAAAACAATGTTGAACATACAGACAGTAGTGACGATGATCCCAATAGGCCTGTCAGACCTCAAACACTCGACGTCACTTCGCCTGTTGTCATGTCTGACACTTCGTCTGCAGGTAAACTTATAAATACCAACGAAAAAAGAGGTTTTTGTATGATGATCATTTTTCATTTTTCTTTGTTGTTTTTTTTTTAAATAGGAGCATCCTACAATCAAGAGTCGTCGGACACGGAGGGCAACCGAGACAGCATAAGAGCTCCATCACCGGATGTCTCGGAAAACTCGTCGATGGAATCCGGTGGAATGATGCTTGGCAAACAGCCGCCATTCTGGGTACCTGACAGCGATGCGTCCAACTGCATGCTCTGCGATACGAAATTCACCGTTGTCAAGAGAAGACATCACTGCAGAGCTTGCGGCAAGGTACTATGTAGTAAATGTTGCAGTATGAAATTCCGTTTGGAATATCAAAATAACGTCGACTCGCGAGTATGTATTCCCTGCCATCAACTCTTATCAAAAGGTATTCACCGTGTTCTATGCAATATTTAGCCATTTGTTCATTCAATAATACGAACAATTAAAATTCCAGCTGAAAGTGATAACGGCTCGGGAGATTACACAGGCTTCCAAAGCGCAAATACAACGGGAATAAATTCACCTCAGGTATTTTTATTGTTCTCTTTCATGCCACGATTGCATGCTTATTTTTTTAATAGCACTGAAACCTAATTAAAATTGCACACTTCTTACTAATACTAGTCTCTAGAGAATGCACAAGTATGACAAACCTGTAACAACTTGTTGAATACCTCATACCTCGTAATAATATTCCGACTGAAGCATGAAAAAGAAAATTGGGAAAATAATTGTCAAAATAAATATACCGATAGATTTAGCATGACGAATCAACTCAACTCCTTTGCATAATTCAGGCAATTAACGATTTTACAAAATTAGTTTGATTGGAAATGAGAAAACTTTTGAATTGGTAGTGCAATCATTAACAAAAAAATCTAGGCATGAAAAATTCTCGTGAGTGAACTTTGAAAAAGCAAAAAGCCACGAGCAACAAAGCTCAGAGTTCTGGAGTATTTGACAAATGGTTATAGGGTCGCCCGCCAAATCCAAATAACCCCATGGAGTACTGTTCAACAATACCGCCTTTGCAACAGTTGGCAGGTGCCCTGCCACCACCACCCACGGTCATGGTACCAGTCGGAGTACTCAAACGAGAGGGCAGTACAAAGCCACGCTCCGAAGGACCGAAATCCGTAATGTTCAGCGATGGTAAGCTCATGGTCGTCGAGATGGCTTTTCTCTTTACTTTTCGACACACTGATTTTTCTTACACTCAATGGTTTTCCGATTGAAATATGTATATAAATCACACGCGACACGCACAACACTCATACCTTTTTAACGCTTTTGAGTTTGTTTTGAGTTTGTTTTAATTCTCCTCAAAAGACAAGATTAACTTTTATTTCGCCCCCTCGGAGATAAATAAAGTCTCCGGGCCCCGAGAATCCCAGATCCCGTTTGTTTTGTTTTCACACGTACATCTCATAAACGACACAGGAATAAGGCCTGGCTGTGACCTGACAGAGCTCGACACTTCCTGGGATTGGAAACCAGCAGCAGCCAGCACCGTGAGGAAGAATAATATGAGAAGAAGCGTCGGTTACATGGCTTCGAATAAAAAGCAAAATTGTCCACCGCTCGATCCCGCGACCGATAGCTATATCCCTCAAGATCCCGAGGCTCTGCCTCCCACCGTGACGATACACAAAGGACGTGAGTTCAAAAATATATCCAACAGTGTTTTTTTTTTTACACTGGCGAAAACTACGTGTTTTTCTGTGTTTTAGAAATCATTTATCAAGATGTCACTGACGTCAGCGCTCTTTATGCATCTTTGAAGAACGAATGTAAATCTCCAGTGATGTTTGCGATCAATCGCAATTTGTATGCTTATGTAAAAATAATTAACTGTAAGTTAATTTTCCTTATCAACACGTTTACGCGCTTTGAAAACAGATAATAATTGATTGACGTTTCTTTGTTTCCTGCAGTAAATTGCTGTGTTAATAGAATATGTTGGAATGTAACTTCAAAAGGCTTAGCTTGCGTTGGTCAGGACGAAATAGTATTTTTAGTTGAGACTATGCCCGATGAAACGGAAGTTCCGAAAGATCTGCTACTCCACATCAATCAAATTTATCATGAAGCTACAAAAGGTAAAAAATTGTACAATGTCATGTACGAGTTTTAAATAATTAAAAAAAAATCGTTTTCAGGCAATACGCTGTCCGAGTACGCAATGTCTATTCATGCAAGTGGAAACTTGTTGGGATCCCGGGAGCACGCAGGTTTTCTCTTCATCAGACAAACTCTGCAATGCCTACAAAAAGTCATAGTTCCTCCAGCCCCTTTCTTATTCGGCCTCCTGGTGCATAGGTTCGTGAACATAATTATTTTGTATCTTTCGCGAGTTAACGCTAAACCATTTTAATCAATGCAGATGGGAAACTCCGTGGGCAAAAGTTTTCCCATTACGACTTGTATTACGACTGGGCGCCGAGTATCGATATTACCCGTGCCCATTGGTATCCGTGCGCTTCAGGGATGCGGTGTATTTCGAGATTGGCCACACAGTTATGAAAGTCCTCGCGGACTTTCGAAACTTTGCCTACACGCTCCCCAAGGTGCAAGGACTTACGATCCACATGCAGGACCGAACTACTATGGTCAGATTGCCGAAAAACAGATACAACCAAGTTATCAAGGGTGTTAATAATTCCAATGACCACGTGCTCGTGTTTGCCTCCAACTTTAGCATTCAAGCTGATTCGCATTTGGTTTGCATGCAGACCAATTCCGAGGATGAAAGCACGTATCAAACTCAAGCTATTAATATACAAAACAAACCGAGGAAAGGTAAGCTTTTTTCTCTCTCTCTTTTTACTTGCAAATTTTGATGTGTAATGTTTTCTCGGTAGTAACTGGTGCCAGTTTTATCATTATAAACGGCGCTTTAAAATCATCTGCGGGTCTCTCGGCAAACTCGAGTATACTCGAGGACGGTCTGATGGTTCAAATAATGCCCGAAAAAATGGAAGCTCTGAAAGCTACTCTCAAGAACATGCAAGACTTTACGATTGGCTGTGGTCGACAAGGTGCTCCAGAACCGGATGAGATTGTGAATATTAAATGGGTAGAAAACGATACACAATTTAATTTAGGGTAAGACAATTGTTATTCTCTATCGGTGCTCAATGAAGCTGAATCGCTATTCAGTCTGTCAGCTTTAGGTTCATTCGTGCTTACAATTTTGTATTTTATTAATGATGCTTATAATAACTAAATAAATTTCAGTGTAAAAAGTCCAATTGATAACAAGCCGATGGATGGCATTCCTTCTATTAGAGTGCACAATGGAATTAACTTTGTTGGAACAAGCAGGTTCATACGTTGGACGGAAGTTTTCATAATCAAGGTAAAAGATATTGTGTGACGCTCAAATGATTTGCGCTAATTATTTAATTGATTGCATAGTCGGATGATGATCAACCATTCGGAATACATTATCCCGTGGACATAAATAAACTGTCGGAAAGCATAGCTAGGGCTACTTGTGCTGCACTTGTCAAATTACTCGATTTATTGGTGAACGCAGGACTTACGAAAATTGCCGTGCGAACTACCATCAGTCCGGATAACGTGCGTATTACAACATTTTCCATCTCATTAATTAAACAAACAAACAACGAAATTTTCTTTTGATTTTTAGGTCGGGTACGAGGCCGGAAGCGAAGGAACACGTTTACCACCAATCTATATGAATAGCTTGGACAACGAGCTAATTCAAGTTTTGCAAAAAGCTGTACAAGGCTGTGAAGACACGCAAACAGTGTTGGAGCTAATATTTTACGTACTAGAGACTGATAATTAGAGTGATTGGATGATTCCCATCGGTGAACGGTATGATCTACATCGACGTTTTGATACTTCAGCAAAGATCTTTATTCGATAATCAAAACAAAACAAAAACAAGCAGGCAATTTTGTACGACAATTTTATATGTCTGGTTCAAGTTTCTATATTCTTTCTTCCGAGTTTTTGAAATTATTTTCTGCAATAATACTTTGCATTAGAATACCTAATCGTTTCATTTTCTCTGTTCAAATTCACTAAATCACACACGCGTAAGCTTTACTGGAGTCGTGGAAAATGCAACAACAAAATACAGAAAACATAGATATTTTTGTCGAAATGTTTCGAGTATCAATTGCGTGTTGGCATTAAGAAACAAAAATGCATCGTGTACATTAACCAGCGCAGTGTCAGCATCTTTCTGTGACTAATATAATCGAATAAAAATCAGGGTGAGTACAGTGACGTACACTTGCTGAGATTTTTATGTAGCATATATAGAAAAGTGATGTAAAATTATCTTGTAGAAAGGGGATGGTTTTTAAAAATTTGACTTTGTTATCGTCATCTATTTGCACATTTTAATGTTGAACGATTTATTACTGATTAGGATAGAGTGTATTATTTCATATCGCTTTTATAGTAGTAAGCTGTAAGAAAATTGAGTTTTGAAAAAAATATTCTTATTCCAATTGCGCAGTGTTGTACAGCTTTTTGTCTTTTTTTCTTTCACATACGTTAAACTACTATCCGTGTGAAAATGATGGGCACTTGACTTTCGAAGCGTATAACTTTGTAAAAAAAATCGCTTGATAATTTGACTTGTGTAGCGATAAAGCTCAAGTTTTTGCGCTTCGATTGGTTCATCAGCGGTCCGTCTAGAGCAATTAGCAAATTCGTCGCAGCGATCGAAAGGACAAAAAACATGAATTTTCGGGCTATTTTTCACAAGAGCAACTTTACACATCTGGCGTTTCATCAGAAACGCTTGAAACACTGGGGAAAAAATCAGCGTAAAGTTCAAGGTCTTGAGCTTTATCGCTACACAAGTCAAATTTTCAAGCGATTTTTTTTTCACAAAGTTATGCGCTTCGAAAGTCAGGTGCCCATCATTTTCACACGGATAGTAATAATTTGGTATAATTATGAGAGAAGGGTTTGATGAATGAACGTTTGTTATCAAGTACGATTGTTAAAGAGAGTTATGTACAAAACAGCAAAGTCTTACCTTTTCTGCAAAAAGCTTTAATTTGCCAAAGACTTGCAGAAAAATTTGTATGTAATCATAAATGTATGTACTTGGATTCAATTTGACGTGAAACAGTGCTAAAGTTATTTGAACATGATCTGCCTAGTATAAATATTTGATTTATTTTAGGTAAAAAGGAGGTATTTTCACGTAACTTTGATTTGATACGTTAAGAGTAATACAGTAAAAGTAGCAGCGTGACAAGAAATCGGGTCAACTATATGTTTTTTTTTCAAACTCCCAACAAAATTTTTTTATCAGATACATTTAAAAAAAATTATTTTTATAGCTAAACAAAGTTTTTTACCAACAAATATTACAATTTTGTATATTAAGAAAGTGTATGCAGAAGATATCTTGGCTCACTGTGACTTGATTATTACTTTTGTACAATTGCTTGAGAATTTCACGTATGTATTCATTTTTTTAATGTTGAATTACCCCTAGTTATTATACTGTTATTGATAATTGTTGGATCAAAGAGTATGGTATATTGTTACTTAATGATGAAAAAGAGATTGTTTTTTAATTGTACCGTTGATTCTTTCAGAATGTTTCTTCAAAAAATTCAACTTTTGAACATGTAATAACTTTACAAATTAACAAATATCTTTCTTATTGACATTGTCTGAGATGAAAAAAAAATTTATCAATGTATATTATAACTTTCTGTTTTTTATTATATTTTATTATTCTCATAAATTACTTATATCAAAGAAATTTCACTGATGTTTATGCTTGTTTTATGTAATAAATTTATTATGTTGTATGTAACAATTATAATTAGTACGCGTAAAACGCTCCTCATTACATTTGAAACCGAAATTGAGCTGTATAATGTATATAAATAAGTGAAGGAAGTGTAAATATTTGAAATTATACTCTTAATGTTTCAGCTTTATAAAAACGTCTTTTTTTAATGTATGATTATAAATTGATTCATTATACATTGAAATGTATAGATGATTAATTTACGACGGCTGCATAATGTAGTTAATTCATTATTGAATAAAAAATGTATATATAAAATTACATTTCTGGTATCCGATCAATAATCATTTTTAAAGCTATTTTTAAATTCATTCAGAATCGCAACATCAACATTGACGTCATGAGATTATTCGAGCTCAAAAGCATGTTCACATTTTCTTAATGTGGGGGGTGGTGAGCTGAGTTCACGACAAGTGCTGTCAGAATTATTTTCTTCTGCGAGTGCTGCTTGCAATCCTTTTTTCCACTGTCGGTAGTCGTTAACTCGTATTCTATTAAATTGACATAAATGCTCAAGTACCTGCCTCGAACCTGAAAGGAACAAAAATTAATATAAAAATAATAATCGTTATGTATAAGTTGTTCAGATTCATCGGTTATCAGAGAAGGAACGCCAGTTGAAATAATAATAACAATTAACATATATTAACATTCAATTTATATAAGCATAAATAATGTTCCAGCTCCATATATTCATTTGAAATATGCACATTTGCAAGAGATTGTTTATTATTGCAAAGCAGCTGCAATTACTAAGTTCAAGATAAAACTAAAATTTTGATAGCAAACTTTGAAAATTGATACTACATCTGCGCGTTTAATATTTTACTTATCGTTGTCACCTAATAATGCAAAGGATGAGTTCATACTTTCATTACAAATATTAAAATTAGAAATAGTACTCATGAGTGATGCTGGCGGGATTTTTGCGCTATCAAATACTAAACCAAAAAAATCTTCCATTTTGAGTTTGATGATCTGACTTATCCTCATCAAATCAATTGTCTTTATACACTAGATGTTACGGTGTACGAATAACTGTAGATATTTGTTTATACATTTTCTCGAAAAAAATGCTTTTAATTATTTTGAAATATACAACGCTCAAGATTTACTAGCGGCTATACTGTCAACTAAAAAATACGCCTGCGCAGTGATTGTGTTTACGTGCGTGACAAAGTGTAAGGTTAGTGGTTAGTGAGAAAAACCGGCTCGCAACAAAATATTTTGTGTCGTCAAATTTAAGTTTTATAAGCTTTCAAAGCGCCAATTTGTGTGTAAATAGTGCAAATATTTATCTTTAGCTGGCTTAGTTTTATTTCTGAATTTGAAGCATATTGCTTTTTAAATAAGTAGGTATTTTCACTCAATTCTGTTGGGTTAATCTTTCAATAAATTTGCTATTTATTGCTCGTTTGATCTTTATTTTTTTGATAATTTACTGAAGATTAAAAAGTTACACTTTTCCAGGTGTTAAAATGTCTGACGATGATGAGCCCCAATATATTAAAAAGCCAAGGACTATACATTATGGTACACTGGAAGAATCTGTTATTTCGGATTCTATTAGAGATGGAAAAGATGGCGATGTCAAACAATCTCTTGCAAATGTGCATATTTCAAATGAATATATGGAGCTGGAAGATGAAATGTCCAAAGATCGTCAACAGTTGCTGGAAGAGTTTGAAAGGAGAAAGAAAGCAAGGCAGATCAATGTGTCAACGGATGATTCTCAAGTAAAAAAAGACTTGAGGCATCTGGGAGAACCAATTTGTCTGTTTGGAGAAGGTCCAGCTGACCGGAGAAACCGACTCAAGGAACTCTTGGCAAGTTTAGGAGAGGATGCTATCAAAAAGAAAAAGGAAGATGATGATGCTGCTCCTCAAAAAGATCCTGAAACAACTTGGTTTCACGAAGGTCCAGAATCTCTTCTTATTTCTCGCAAGTGGATTGCAGGTAATGAGAAATTATAATTGCATAGATAATCTTTCAAAGTAAAATTTAGGTAATTATGCTCATCTCAACTGATATTCCTTACAGTCTATTCACTTGCACGAGCTAGGGAGAGGCTTTCACGAGCAAAAAAGGAATTGGAACTACCGTCTGCTACTAAAACAGCAAAACGTCAAGAGTTAATCAAAAAGTTGCATGGATTGAATATAGAGTGTTCTCAAATTGGTGACACACGTCCAATTTCTTATTGCCAGTTTAGCCCAAACTCAAAAATACTTGCTACAGGTTCCTGGTCTGGTTTGTGTAAATTGTGGTCCGTTCCTGACTGCACGTTGTTGCGAACGTTGAAAGGTCATGAATGCAATGTGGGCTGCATTGTTTTCCATCCAAGAGCAACCCTGGAGGGGGATATTTTTGATGATCAGGCAGCTAGGAAAGTTGTCATGGCTAGTGCAGCAGCAGATGGTAAATACAATTTTCACAATTTTTCACTTTCTATTCCCATAAACGTACTGATACAAGTATAAATTGGTACATTTATCCATCTCCAGGTACTGTCAAGTTGTGGGGAGGTGGAAAAGGTGACAAACCTTTAGCTGAGGTAGAAGGACACAAGCCTTACAGAGTTTCACGCCTAGCTTTTCATCCTTCTGGCATGTTCTTAGGAACATGTGTTCACGACTATTCATGGCGATTATGGGATTTGCAACAAAAAGTAGAGGTGTTGCATCAAGAAGGCCACACAAAACCAGTTCACTGTATAAGGTAAATTTACTAGACATTATTCAACACATTTTTGTAAAAGACAAACTAAATTTTATTCATTTATTGGCTGCTTTGAATTTTTTCAATTTTCTCCAACACTATTATAATGCAAGCAAACTGTTTATTATTTTTTGCAGTTTCCAAATTGATGGCTCAGTAGCTGCTACTGGAGGTCAAGATTCATTTGGAAGAGTGTGGGACTTGAGGACTGGTAGGTGCATTATGTTTATGGAAGGCCACCTGAAATCCATATTTGGAATAGACTTTTCCCCCAATGGCTATCATATAGCAACCGGTTCAGAGGACAATACAGTTAAAATTTGGGATCTTCGTAAAAGAGCGCACATATACACCATTCCGGCGCATCTGAATCTTATTTCAGATGTGAAATACCAAAAAGAGCATGGCCAATATGTGGTGGCTGCTTCTTACGATAATACTGCGAGTATATGGTCGCAAAATACTTGGCAGCCACTGAAAACATTGTCAGGCCATGACAACAAGGTAATGTCAGTTGACATCTCTTCAGATGACAAATACATAGCCACAGCTTCTTACGATCGGACTTTCAAATTATGGGCTCCAGACTCGTTAAGTTAATGTACATAGGTTAACTGTATATACTTCTTCTTTTAATACTTTTCCGTTTTTTTACCACACTGAAGCTTTGATTGCGAAGCTTTGACTATTCTTTATACTTATTATGGTAGAAAAAAATTGCTCAAACTCTTTGTAAGCCAATTTTAAAACTAGCATATAAATTTTGAAGGCTATCATTGATTGATAATTTATTTTGAGATTTATTGACTGAAAAGGTAAATTCATTTTATAAAAAGACACGAAACAAAATTTATCTTATTGACATATAAATGAAATGTTGATTCAATTGAATGAAAGAAAATAATAAATTTGTAAATAGACATGTAAATCAGCGTGTACTTTGAATTACCTGAACGCACACACGCACTAAACGCACCGATTTTCGGCTCATTAACAATAAACACGATCGATCGTGTATATAGTCGAGGTCAGACGGTGGCAGTCAGCGACCCAGTGCTGTCTCAAACAAAGATCGATGTACCTTGCATCTTTGTTCGTCCGCTCGCACGCCGGGCGCGTGTCTCCTTATCATTACTCTCGTGGCTTTATCGAATGACGTCAATGCTTGCGAAAAATGAGCGCGCGTCTATTGCATTCTTGTGCATTTTATTTTTCAAATGAGGGAGAGAGGAATCGGACTTTATTCCGTTGAGCTGCTGCATCTTCAGGGTCTATTGAAATTGTCGTATTTTGTAAACGGATGATAGATGTCGATTTCTATCGAGTTTATTAATAAAATTGACTGACGTCAGCCTATTGATGTGCCATATTTTTTTTTAAATCGAATTCGATAAGAGCCTGCACTTTATAGCTACAGTTGATTTTTGATATAATGCTATTTTACTGCGGGTAAAACCTGCACGCGTGTTTTCATTGTTATCTTTAGAACGGCGATGTTGAAATGCCAATAATAACAACAATGTTTAGATAATATGTTGAGATTAATTTTGCCAAATAAAATTATTCCAGTTCCACACAAACAGAAACAGTAGCAAAAATATTTACAAATATCTCGTATGATTGTTTTGATAAACTTTGATTTATAAAATAACCATCATCGTCGATCAAAAAGAAATTGAACCGAATGATTGAAATGTCTACAACTACAGATTATATTCCCGCTGAATAATATGCAATTCTGCATCACACAAGCGTAGAATCTGCCTCATTTTCAATTTGTTTTCAAACAAACCGATGGATATTACACTGAGGATTATCTGACGGCTCAGCTGTCAGCTACATGAAAATATTCCTTCGCTCGCATCAAAGTTTCAAACTGCACGCAAGTGAGCTTTCAAATCTTAATCCGCGCGCAAAAAAAAAAACTTTTCCACCCGATTATATTCAAAATCAGTTATAACAATCCATTGTCGTTCGTGGAGATTAATGTTTTCGCCCGCACGGTCGCGAGAGGTACGATAAGAAAATTGAAAATTTTGCAAAGGAATTAATCGTAAATATTAGAGTACATGTAGGCTTCGATAAGCCGACCTTCAGCCCGTTGGGCATCAAAATATTCCGCAATGTAATCTCTCATCGTTTTACGTAACAAGTGACTCGCGCCAGACGAATGTTTTGGTCGTGGTCAGTTGTCCATTTGATTGCCGTATCGCCGTGATAAGCCCATCGCTCGTGCGCGCGTATTTGCAATAATTCCAAAGTGCATTTTGTTTACTCATCGAAGAGTATTATTTCAAGTATATATGTATAGAACGAAGAGAGAAAAAAAGAGACTCGGACGAGTGAGCGACAAAACAAAGTGCTCCGTTAGAAAGCTCCAAGGAGCATACAAAATCCTCGACGTTTGCCGAGCGAAACGCTCAAGTTTTTTTCGCGCCGGAGCGCGCAATTATTAATGAGCTCGCGAGAGCGAAAAAGAGACTTGCCTATTTGTGCATTCGGCTAAACTCCTACTACGAAACGCGCCGTGGAGCTTTTTCTTTCGCTTCGCTTCGCCGAGAGGATTCGCATTTTTATTGCCGTGGATTCAAACTTGCGATAAAGCTTGAAAAGGAGAATGCAGCCTCCTCTAAATTTTTTTTTCTTCTATTTTTGACAAAGGGGCTATTATCGGAAACGGAGCGTATATTTTTTTATTTCCCATTCGATGGCTCTTTAGTGCGGCTTTTCATCCGCGCGAGGAATCGCTAAAGCACATAAAAACCTTTTTATTTGCGAGCAAATCAATGAATTCCTATCGAGCGTTGTAAATAATGAAGTACATCGTTGAAATCAATATTTCACGTTTTGGAATGTAAAAATAACATTTTTTTCAAAATGCTTTCAACTCATTTTTTTTTTTCATAAAAATATGCACAAAGGTATTTACAGTATAGTACAAAAATATTTGAAATTTCATCGGGAGCCAATCCATCCACTCGAGATAAAATCCAAACCGACTATTTTTTTGCGCAGATTGAACGAACTGCAATATCAAAAAAAAAATCAATAAGTATTTACATCGTCTCGGTAATCGCGAAAAAGCATCAGAGATATATATAAAAAAAGTTACGAGCAAAGCTTTCGTACCAAAAAAAGAGTCGAGAGAGAAAAGAGAAAGAGAGCAAGCCAACATGCCGAAATGAAAGAGCGATTAGTCTTATCTTGATATCGTTGATCCTTTTTTTTCCGTTCGCCAACGAGATATATGCCTCGCGACCCACATTTTTCCAAGGATCGCGAAATATGCGTTTAATTGAAATGACGCGTAAACGTCACTCTTATCGTTATGTTTGCGTGACCCCCACGAATTATGTACATATATATTATAAGGATATTATGGAATAAATAAAGTCTTATAGAGGCATGATTTACAAACAAAGGCACTTTCGAGAAGGCCGACTTTTTTAATACTATCTGACAGGCATACATATATACATATACATTATACACTTACATTTTTATACAACGACCATTACTCGCATTAAGGCACAGAGAGAGAGAGAGAAAGAGAGAGGGGAAAAAAGTAGTAGTAAACCGAGTAATACATCATAGTCTTCGAGCGGGCGCGACGAATTTTCACATCATTTTTCACACTCGGTTATACAGCAGGTAGCACGCAACATTTTTATTTTTGTACTTTTTTTTAAAAGACGCACGCAATCTCTCTTTTATCTGACTCCTTGAACTGACGTGAATAAAACGTAAAGTTGAAAAAGAGCGAGGCTTTATATTTTTTCCCCAAAAAACTTATCTCTTTCACTCTCTTGACATGTGAATTGGAAATTTACGTACGATAGGCATTTATTCATGCGCGAGATTTGCGTCTGTGTAATATACAGTGCATAAGCACGAGGGAAAGAGAAAGAGAGATTACGAAATGCAATGTTTCATCGTGAGATTTATCAATAACAAACTCGGCAGACAAATAAAATTGCGATATTGCGCGCGCAGGAAATTTATATAAAACACAAGCACGCAATTGTGCAATGTTTGCTGCTTTTGTTTGTTGTTGCTTCGCGTCGGTTGTTGTATAAACAATCGAGAAACGCAAACGAAACTTCCGAACAAAGTTTATAAGCATTCGAGAAAAAGGACGATGAACTCCGTCGCCGCCGCGTAATCACAAAATATACACAATTGGCTAAATAAATAAACGATAGTAGTTTGGTTTATATCGACAAATCATCACGCTTCGTCGACAGGCAGTGACTGATGAACAAAAGTTCGCGATCCACCGTCGGCGAAATCAGCGGCAACGTGTCCGTCGCCAGTGAGAACCCACTTGGTGGTGAGCAATCCGTCGACGCCGACTGGTCCTCGAGCGTGTATTCGTGCTGTTGAGATGCCAACCTGGGGGGGAAACAATGGAAAACAAACTCAATGATTCGTTGCAACCTATTATGGAGCGTATATATCAAGTGGCTGCTTAGTCGACTCAAACTTTCTATATAGTTTACGACGACTTATTTTACGCTGATTGGATCTACGACACCTTTTTTCCCTCTTTTCATTCGATGCGAGTGTGTATACTGATAAGGTAATTGATTTGTGTCGAGATTCGAAATTTTTTTTCTTTGAGATAAAGACATCCGAGAAATAGGACGTTAGAGTCACCTCATTTGTTCGTATTTGAAAATTTCAATTATATAGCGAATTAATCGTTTGTTTTTGTTTACAAAGAAAGAAAAATTTGTTTATAATTAGTGACGAGATTGACATTTTTTGTCGGAGAAAATTGATAAATCAATGGATCACGAACAAAAATAATTTACCATTTGGATAGACACAACAAACAGACAAGTTTTTAAAATGGACAAAATTTAATTTGCAACAAAGCGATTTCACGAAAACAAAGTGTTTTGAGATAAAATAGAATTTTCCAAATTCTTTGTCCACGTTACTCGAAAGATAAATTGACAATACAACCGAACGGACGAAAGAAAAGAATGCCGAATATGATAAATTTCGCTTCATTTGCTCTCGTGTGGAACGCAGACCATTGACCCGGCGATAGTTTATCGATCAAATCAAAAGAGATAAACGAAAGCCGCACGAGTTTTTTTTTCGCTTCGAAAATTCAAGCAATTCAACCGCGTTAAAACAAAAATAAAAAAAAGAAATTTTTTTTTCCGTGTATATTAAAGCCACATCCTCGTCGCATTTTCGCGGATGCATTGAAACTCTCGCTCGTTTCATTCGATATCCGACAGAGAAAAAAAATTTTTTAACGAGATACATTGTGCATTATATGATACTTCAACAAAAAAAAAAAAAAAATTGTTACCTCAGCGCCGAGACCAAAGCGATAGCCGTCGGCGAACCTCGTGCTGGCGTTGTGAAAGACACAAGCGCTGTCGACCTCGCGTTGAAAATAGGCAGCGCTGCGCTGGTCCTCGGTGACAATAGTGTCCGTGTGACTGCTGCCGTATTTGTGTATGTGACTCACCGCATCCTCCACCGACGACGCCACCTCGATCGTGCACTCCAGCGCGCCGTACTCGATCTTCATACTCGGCGCCATTGGCGGTCCGAATGTCAATAGTTTGCGCAGCTTTGGGCCTGCATTGATTTTCACCTGTGCACGTGCGCGTTCGCAAAGAGGCAAAAAACAATCGAATACAAATGGTGTTGCCAACGACCAGTGGACGAGACGTCGATTGAACTTTAGACTGTGCGCGTTAGGTGACCAACGTTTTTTTTTTTTGTTTTTTTTTTGCGCGCCATTCGTCATTGTCATTGATAATACGATTTTCTTTCGAGTTGCGATTAAAAAATGCATCTCTTTCGAATAAAAGACCCCCGACACGTTAATCTCGTGAAAAGATAAACAGAGCGCTCGGAAATTCGGCCAACGTATAATCCCTTATTTTGCGTCGGTTGTGTGTTTCTGCTAATTTTATACACATACTACCCTCGCGCAAAGATCAATACGGAATCTATAAATACCCACTCGCTTGGCGCCTTTGAAGTCGCACTGACACATTACGCGTGCGTTTATAATCAGCATTCACCGTCGGCAAAAGCAAGCTGAATTTGCATGAACAACCCCCCGGGGCGAAAAATGAAATCCAACGAAACAATCTCTTACCCCCTCCTTCTGCAGCACGCTACAGATGTCGTTGAAGAATCCATCCCTCACGTGCGACTCGTGTATGAGCAGCGTCTCCATGGCGTTGCACGCCGCCGGATAATCGCACTTGGAGTCCCGCACGATTCTCACGGCTTTGTCCAAATCGGCCTCCTTGTCCACGTAAACGTGGCAAATGCCCTCGGCGTGTCCGAGCACAGGGATGTGTTTGGATTGCAATTGAATGCTGCGCACGAGCTCGCTACTTCCGCGCGGAATGATCAGATCGATGTGCTTATCCATCGACAGCAAGTCGCCGATTTCCTCGCGCGTCGACACCAGCGAGATGGCGTTCACCGCGCCCACCGAGCTCAGCGACTCCTTCACCAGGTCCATTAGGCAACGGTTGCTGTAGGCCGCCTCCTTGCCACCTTTCAGCAGTAAACCGTTGGCCGACGACATCGCCAAAGCTGCCACCTGTTTGTTACGTCAAGCGGAATTTCCAATTAACTCAGCCGTACGTTTACGTTTATTGGCGACCATGCGTTGCTCTATCGTTGTGCATTCGAGCGAGCGAGCGAGAAAAGCTATTTTTGTTATGTAGGTCTGCGAACGCTTATCGCACGGCTGCTTTTCAATTAATTATTTTTACGAGATAACGACATTGACATTTGTAGGGGATCGTTATTTATTGGCGAGGATTTTTTAAATATTTTCTTTTCAATTCCATTTTCTCTTGCTTCACATTTATATATACGGTCGCTGATAAACTCGTCGCAAAAAATTTAATCACGCGTTGATTAAAAAGTTAATGAAAATACACGACGATATTATTTGTCCAATAACAATCATCCCTTGCGGAAATTTACAGAGCTTGTGAAACTTCGCTGCCGAAATTACCCATCACGCGCGGAGTGAACCAGCCATGTGATTTGTTACAATCTAATCGAGAAATGTGCCTCGTCTCTTAAAATAATACGTAATATTTAGATAGCCACACCACATAATCTATCATCGGTCGTTGTCGTCGTCGTCGTCGACGGATTATTTCAGTATCACCGGGGGGATTAAAAAGAAATGAATGAATATACACTTTTTTCCGCGCACTCGCAACTCACGTGTTCGATAATTGAAAAAAAAAAGCGATTGGTCGTTAATGACGCAGACTCACCTGCGGTAAACTGTCGGGTCTCGATTCGAAAATCACCAGCAACACACCGATCGGCACGGTTATCTGTTTCAATTCCAATCCTTCGGCCAGTTTGGTCCTTCGGAGGACTCTACCGACGTTCGTCAGCGACGAGTCGGCAATTTGTTTCAATCCATCGCGCAGAGACTTGAGTTTCGATGGCGTGAGCGATAATCTGGAAAGTAAAGGCTTAGCCAAGCCTGATTTTCGAGCTTCGTCCAGATCCTTGCCATTAGCGTCGAGAATCTCGCTCTGTCGGGATTCCAGTAATCCTGCCAAAGTGTTTATACAGCCGGCGCGCTCTTCCGGTGCTAAGGATTGCAGTACCCGGCTTCCCACGCGTGCTGTGTGCAGACGAAACAACAACAACAAAAAATCACATGCAGGAAAATTAACACTCGTTGCGCAACACCTCGCGATAATGTAACGTAATTCAAAGTTCATGTAAAGTGCGTAAACGATAAACTACTCGAGTTTGATTGACGTATTTATTTTACACTGACACGCGTATCTTTCTAAAAGTATAGAAAGATGAAAAAAAAAGAATTTACAATCAAGGCTACTACACAACGTCTCGATAATGATAAAAAAAAGTCTTCTAATCTCGCAACATCAATCTTTTTGCTCGTCCAAATCAGTCGTAGGCACTGAATCATGCATACATACCATTCTCGGCAATGACCTCGACGGGCGCTGAACTGCTGGTCGTCTCGGTGAAGAAAGTGCCGATTTTCCGTCCGCCCATGATACTGCTGATAGCTTTTTCCTGCATTCCGTTGCAAATGACCACGGAAACGCCACGATCCAGTGCCCAAAGCGCAGCGTTGACCTTCGAGTCCATGCCGCCAGTGCCAACCTTGGACTTTTCACCGAAAGTTATCAAACCCCGCTGATCCGAGCTGAAAGTGTGCAAAAGTTTCGCACCGTCCTGCCACGGTGGTAGGTTGTAAATCCCATCGACGTCGCTCATCAGCACCAGCAAGTCAGCTTGCACTTCGGCGGCCAACATAGCCGCCAAAGAGTCGTTGTCTTTGATGGGGATTCCGCGTCTGCCACTGTGACCCTCGACGACTTCGTCGTCGTATTGAAGCGGTGGCGAAACGGCGTCGTTGGTGTTGATTATCGGCACGACGTTCAAGCTGATCAATTCGCTGAGGGTACTAAAGAGATTCTTCCTCGTCTCTTCGTTCAGGAAATCCGGTTTGGTGACCAGCACCTGAGCCAATTTCACTCCGTACTGGGCGAACATCGCGTCGTACAACGACATCAGACCCGATTGTCCCACCGCCGCCGCTGCTCTTGGCTCGAGCATCGTCGCTGCAAAAATCGCGACAACAATTTTCCTGATTAATGACTTTACACAAGACTTGAAGTAAGTACTAGAGTCGCGCGAGTGGGGGGAGATGGATGTTTGTACCTGCGTGCGTGCCGCCCTCGTCGCTCACGCCAACTCATAAATTTCGCGACTGCGTTGACCTACACTCGTGTGCGTGTATGTATGTGCGACTAAGTTTCGTTTCGGGCTGTACGTTTTTCTTTTCAATTTCATCTCGTAAGTACTTTTGCGTGAGAGACATTACATGCAAAATTTATGATTCTTTTCTTCTTTTTTTTTTTAAGGTGAAACGATAAAAGTGTGATTATAAAGCGCTGGGTAATTATCAAAGTGTGACACATGTAGATCTCGCGCAGATAAATTAGTGAAAAAGCGGTAATTTGATGGACGTATCGTAAAATCAGTGTCGAGAATTCAACCAGAAATGGAGTAATGTTCTAATTCACCCGCGCGCTGCATTCAGCGACAAAATGAGAAAAATGTTCGCAGTCGTCGTAGTCGCCTCTTTCTCCCTCTCCCTCTCTTTCTTTCGTTTGATAAAGTGCTCGCTCAATAAATCAATATTAAACGTTTTTTCCAGCTCTTTTTCCAATCGCGGAGACTTTATACATTCGAGTACCAAAGAGAGAATCAGATAAATTAACAGGTTCAATGCGGTTCCGTGCGCGCGTTTCAATTGGAATTTCATCGCCTATCTCGCATTATCAGTGCGCGCGAGTATTCGATTTGAAAGTGAAAAAAAAAAAAAATCGGTCACAAAAACATTTCGTCACACGCTATATTGTCGTGTGCGCTAACGAGAAACAAATGAGATTTTCCCGACTCGCATATATATATGTACATACGAACGCGCATATAGATTAATGACGCCAGCGAAACTGGCAATTACTTATCGCGCTTCGCAGATATGCATATATAGTTTTCATAACATTTTCGTGAAATCATTTGTCGCGCTTTACGCCACAAAGAGAAAACCAAATATATTATCCGCTGCAATCTATCTTGAGCGCCCGCTCAAAGTGCAAGTAGATCAGCGTTCGAGTTAAATCGTCTGTCCGATAAGAAAATTAGGCAAAATACTGGTGCAGCAGCAGTAGCAGGATAGGGGCACCTCGAGGGACGAGAAACGGGCGGGAGTTTAAGTCAGCTCTTGGCGACTAGACTAACAAACTATTTGCAATTGCAATGTGCTCTCTGCAGTGTGCTGCGGTCCAGCTTTGGCTAACGACGCGCGGATAAAACAGATAAGGACTATCGATTATCGAACAGTGGCCTCGTGCAACGCAAATACACTGCTAATTAACGTTTATTCGGTGTGTAACCGCAACAGAGAGAGAGAGAGAGAGCCGAATATATCTTTGCCATCGCACACACACACTCACAGCAGGGATTATGGCTCTTTCCTTTTTCCACTCGCCAGTTTTACTGTTTCCGTGTGTAAGTGTGAGTCATGTGTTTGCCAAAGTTTGTTTGGCGGATATAGAGACACACACACACGCGCACCACCGGCTAATTGTCAATTGAATGTTATGCCCGAGTTTTGCTGACTTTGCGGCCGAATTAATCACTATTGATTTTAAATCAGCTAACTCTATGCACTTGCCAGTTTATTTATGCTTCATTCTCAGCTGCGCGCAGCAGCGCTGCTGTCACCACTCCAAACTTGTAGCCTTTCTTTCGGATTTCGCTAAAATTCATTGTGTTTTTTATTTCTTTGTTTGCCGAGCAATGAGTTGTTCGAAAGACATGACTTTTAAGTAAAAGCCACTCTAGACATTTCCAATAAATATCATTTCAAAAACTTTTCAACGATAACCGAAATTTACATCCACCATCAAAATTAACTAAACTCGCAGGGAGGCGAGGGTGCACTATTCGAACGTTATACACACAGCTCTGGGGCTCTAAATTTGCCAACATAATCACACACGTACGTGTATGCGCAGCGTGCAGGCAAGTTAGAGGGAGATTAAATCATACATCGCAACTATGTACACGCGTATTGGCGCAACGCGCGTTAGCTCGAGAATTATTAATATTGACGTTGAGCCTATGATGTGCACTCATCGTAATACCCTCGTGAACGCGGCGTATTATGTATATGGATATTTGATACAACTCACTAGCTTGCTCCCTGGTATGATCAATCGGACTGAGGGTCTCCCTCATGGACATGGACATGAGCAGCTCTTGGGCGAGCTTCTGCTTGCCGAAAGCGACAGCGCCGCTGGTGACCATGATGCACTCGCGTCCCTCGTTCTGACACTCGGCCACCTGCTCGACTATGCTCGCCAGTCGGCCGAGCGCCAAGCCGTGCTCGTCCTCGCGCGTGATCACTGCACTGCCCAGCTTCACCACCAATCTCCGTGCATATTTCAGCTGGTTGCGCTCCGTGAAGGTGGCGCGTCTCGGTCGCTCGCCCGTTTGCAATTCGCGCTTCAGGTCCACTCGTTTACCCTGCAAATGGACATAGAGAGAGAACAACATTGGTGAATTTATAATCTAGCGAGTCTGATGAGGTAGACTTACACCGACGGTGCGGATGGTGAGCGAGAAACTGGAAGACGAGGAGAAGGCCCTGTTGGGCATGAGCTGCAGCAGCCTCGTGTACATGATGTTGAGTTGTGCGTGCGATGGACGGATGGACGATTGCTGCGGGAGCGTGGAGAGCTTGCTGAACGATGACTGACCGGACTCCGACGAGTCTCGGGCTTCTTATCATCGTCGACTGACAAACCGAGCCGTATCTTAAGGCTGTTTGCAGACCGATTCGAGTGGGGGAGATCATTCGGCTGAAGAATCGGGTAAGAGGGGGATCATGCTTTCCGAGAGAGAAAAACGTTCGCGGGAGGTGAGGACGACCACGAACTACTGCGATAATGATGATGATACCGCCGCCGCTGTCGTCGTCTTATCGTTGGATATGTGTACGGACGAGACGAGCAGTCGCGCGCGGGGCAAATATTTACGTGTTGTTGTTCGTCCGTGACGCGCGCGCGAACGCGAGCGAGACTCTTATTTGGATGGAAAAACGATGCAACTTCCGTCAACCGATATATATATATATATTTTTTTTTTCGTGGACTTTTGCAAGGCTGCGCGCGCGTTTATTATTATTTAAACTACCGAACGGTGGGGAGAAAAAAAAAGAATTCAATGCTTTCGAGTGCTTTATGCTGATACGTTGAATTTTTTAAGTTCCACCGAACAAAGTCTAATGCTCGATGCATACTTTATGATATTTTTTTTTCCTTTTTCAAGGTTCAATTATCTTTCTCAAAGTGCAGTCTTGGCTTTCAAGGATTTATTCTTATTTTTTTTAATAAACGACAAGCACGACGCACAAAGTGCGCGTAAACACAATATTGAACGCGTGAAAACCCCAATCTTCGGATGCGATGTTTCGATTTGTCGATACGAAATTGTGTCAATCGATATACTACGAAAAAAAAAACGTAATACCCCACTCGAAAAGCGAAAGAGCGAGAGGGGAAAAAAAAAAGTGAAGTACCTGCTATACATATTCGCGCGCGTATCGTCGACCCCGGACAATAATTATTATCATTCGTCTATCATGAAAAATACATGCAAATGGCTCGTGATGGGTAAATTGTCGCTGAACAAACAGACACACACACACACACACGTACTCGATAGGGTGACAAAATCGATATAACCCTTATCCCGCAATTCGCTCTCGCGAGTCTATATATGTGCTGCACAAGCTGCATCAACGAAGCATCTCTCCCCCGCAATTTACCTCTGCTCTCGTCATCTCATTACTCGCGCTGTCTGTCTGTCAATGCAGTCAAAACAGCATTATTCTCTCTCTCTCTCGCGAAAAGCATTAGCTTTCCCTTATATTATCCCGCCAAACGATCGGATAACCGGATTATAGTACGCACCGTTGTGAAAAATCTTCGCTTCATGAAAGAAGAAGAAGAAGAGAGAAAAAAAAAGAATCTCGCTCACTCTCTCTGTGAAAGTAGGGTGGGAGGATTATATTGTGTAATACGACTTGGGTAACACGTGCGGAAAAGCTCGCTTGATTGATAATAAACGTCGATGTAGCCATGCGCCGAGCGGTAAAAGGAGCTTATAACCAGGCTAGTACTGGATGGTTAAAGAGGATGTTTTTGCATCGACTAATAACATTGTATTAACTATATTCGGAGCTCCGATTGAGAGGCTTGTTCGATGACCGAGATAAGTTTGAGAATAACGATGACGTTATGTAGTCGAGATCATTTGACAGGACAGTGCTACTGACGTGAAAGAACATATTTATTGCCAAGATAAAATTACTAACTTGGGTTTTCTTCGTAATGATTCATTTTTCTTTCTTTTTTTTTCCGTTTTGTTGCGGCAGCTCGAGTACAATGAATAAAGTGTGACTCGTGCACTTTAGAGAAGAGTGTTGCGTTTCGAATAATTGTAGAAGTAGGAAAATTCATCGAGAAGGCACTCAGGTGATACTTGATACGACCAATTAACTCAAGTCGCCGAGTGCGGATATAACATTTCTCTAGTAGGAATTCGCAAAAAGAAAAAAAAATGAAATAACGCTTGAAATACCGACAATTCGGCGGAATTGAACAAGTACAAACGAGATACGTTAATAAAAAGCCAAAGCACTCGAGAGAGTAGAGGCAGCTCTACTGTACTCGCGAGTTCAATTCAATTAAAATCGATAATTGCCCATATCGCTTTGACATATCGCTCGATATTCTTCGAGCACACAAAAAAAAAGACTCATCCGCGCGCGCGTCAAAATCGATTTCCGGTCGCGCGCAGGTGTGTGTGTATTTGTATATCGATCTGAGAGAGAAGTTTTAGCTCACGTAGCTGATTAAAATTCTTTTTTTTTTTCGGGGAATACCAAATGAGTTGTGCACGTTTCGAAGGAAAACTTTTTTTTTTCCCGAACTACAATATCTTTCAATTGCCGTAATCGAGAGACGCGATAAGCATCGTTATGATAGTATTTTTTTTTCTCTCCGCGTGATCGTTAATCTCTCGTCGAGCGATCAATCTCTTCGCTATACTACATGGACTGAAGAAATCTAAAGCTGTCAATGTGATTTTTCACGATTCTGTTTTTTTTGTCGGAAATATTCGCGCGTTGCGAAGGTAACAAAATACATCCCCACGTCAAAAGTTTCGCATTTTCCGTCTGATTTTGCCACTCCGACATCCCTGCTCCCCCCTAACGAAAAATTCATCTTCGCGTAAAGTACTGCCACCCCATTCATCGAATCAAGCGGTGTGAAAATGTCATCAAAAGAGGAGGAAAAAAAAATTGATTAGCCGCAACAAGTCTACGTTAGTATGCGTCGAATTTTCGGAGGGTGAAAAAGAATTGCATTATATATATCCCTCGGCGTTTGGATATATCCTTATATATATTATTGCATTGCGCGTGCGCGCGCGCAGTCTCTCCGTTGGAGTAGCGCGAGCAGCACATACACACGTACAGCATGAAGCAGAAGCAGCAGCCAGCAGTAGCAAAGTCTCTCGGAGGCAGCAGCAGCAGCACAGAAAGTCAGAGAGAGAGACTTCCCCAGTAGTAGTGCTCTCGACGACGGTGGCCGCCGCGCCCCGCTGCTGCTCTCCAGGTACACACACTATTCTTCCTTCTTCTACCTACTTCTTCTCGGCTTTGACACTGATACGAAAAATATAGTAGTGCTGCTTTTCCTAGTGGATGCTGCAAGTCGGACGGATAGATTGTTTTTGTTTCGTCCGTTTTTTTTTTGCTCTCTGTCTCTTTGGGATAAAAAAACTTTTTACGTTGGCTTTGTCCGCTGGGAATAAGTGCAATGTTATATCACTCTCTTTCTTTGCGCGCGCTAGTGTGTGTGAGTGAGTGAGTGTAAGTGTGGTCCAAGTGCAGCTTCCAACGTGAACACAGCTCGGTGAGCACTCGTTTGCTTTTTTTTTGCAAAAAAAAGAATGAAATAGCAAACCGTTGTAGTTCGCTCTCACGGTGAAACCTAATCGATCCCGTAAATCGAGTCGCTCTCAAGAGGGCAGCGTTTCACATAACAATCTCCTTAACTCGCTCGCTCGCGAAAAAGCTCTCTCCCTCTCTCTCTTCCAGCGGAATACTAGGTCAAACCCCTTTAGCACTCTTGGCAAGCTTTTGCATCTATTCCTTTTGTTAGGTTCCCAATTGCGAAACGATTCATTATGCAAATGTTGCAGAGGTTGTTACTCTCTCTCTATCCTTCTTTTCTCTTTCGTTCTGTTTACACTAAAGCTCGCGAGGGGTTAACGAGGCGCGAGATTCGATGAATTTTTCAAATCTGCTTAAGAATTTGCATCGCCGCGCGACGACGTTGATGGATTTATTATTGCTACGGCCGCATGGAAATTTCGCTGATTTATATTTCATCCTTGTTTTGCAATTGAAATCGCGGCGGAGGGAGGAAATGCGAAAATTAGCTTGTGCTACACGCAACAAACAAACAACAACAACGACAAACGACCGTCCGAGAGAATCCATTATTAAGTTTGCCAACAACGCGTTACTTTTCAATGTGTACATCTCCGCGAGGTTCATGAAAAATGTACAGACGCACGCACGCGAAAACTTTTTGTTGATTTTCAAACTTGTAATTCTCCTCTCTCCCTCTCTCTCTCTCTCTCGGGCAAAAGAGACGCAGAGAGAGAGAGAGAGAGAGAGAGAGATGCAATCGCCAGTCGTAAGAAGATACTTTTATTAAAGTTGGACGCGATCCCAATCTTTTTCGTATAACTTGAATTTACGAGTTGTTGGCTTGTTATTTAGTACACACAATAGACTTACAACTAGGCGCTCTTCTTATTCACGTAAATCTCTCTCCCCCTGCCTCCAACACATTTCGCGACACAAACTCGTGCAGACGAATTGTAGAGCGAAACTTTTGGACGGAAAAAAAAATGTATATATATTCGCTGCAACAACTTTTCGCTCTCTTTCTCTCGTCAACGTCGTGTCCAGGAGCTTCAAGGAGAAAAAAAAGAAACTTTTCTTCTTTTATTTTTCCCCCTCCTTCCCTACGCCGCCGCCGCAGCCAGCCAGCCGTCACGCGTTTACCCTTTGATTAAGTCCTTCCCGTGCTGACCCAACTAAAACAAACCGACCTCATCTGGAAAGCTTGCAACGGACCTGCAAAAAAAAAAAGTTAGGGAGAGAGAAAGAAACTAGCTGTTTGCTCGTCAAATGAACTTTCCACCGCTAAATTTGTCAAAATCAGGAAGCAAGCCAAGCGATTCGATTTCCCTTTGAGCTTAGATTAATTAAGACTCGAGCGCCGCCACACCGCACAGCTCGCGTTGGCAAATGACTGTAATTGATGTGAATGAGAAGAAAAAAAAACAGCGGAGAGGGGGGAAGGGGAAGAAGTCGATGGAACACGAGTTTGAATTTCATGAATAAAAGATGTAGGTGTAGTACATAGCGAGGCGAAAAGTTTATTCGACTGTGAAACTGCACACTCGACGGATTAATTCGTCATTTTTCGTGTCGCTGCATTTCCGGATGGCATTCGACGAGCATTCAAACCGCGTTTCTCCTGCTTTTCTTGATCCTCGAAGATCTTAGGAGACGCATTCAAAGTGGATTTGCCGACGGGCTCCATTTCATTTCTTCGGTATATTCTGCGGCAATATGGAAATCCCTTCTGGCGATTTCCTTCTGCTTCGGGATTTTTTTTTATTTTGCCTTGTGGTTCGAGTGATTCTTTGGAAATAAACGAGTATGTCGGTCGATGATAAATGTCCGAGATGATTTTATAGAGATGCATTTTTACGATTTTTTTTTGGGTCAAATTATCCATGTTAATGTAGGATGTTACCGCTCGAAATGCGGCGACAAAGAAAAAAATTTTAAAGAAAAAAAAATCATCGTGAGCTTGTCAAAGGCTTTGAGCAAATATTGTCCGACTTTGTCGAAAGCTCGCAAGCTCATGTATGCATGTATGTGTGCTCAAAGTCAGGAAAACACTAATTTTTTCCCCTCTCGTCAAAAGGATTCCCAACGAACGTACGCGTTATAAAAGTGTCTCTAATTATCGCCTCCCTCTCGCTCACTCATGCAGTTCCTCTATCACTCTACTACACAAAGCAAACCAAAGAAAAAAAAGGTACGAAAGGAAGAGAACGAGTCGCACGAGTGAATGAAAGTCGCGTTAAAAAATTTGCATGCGGGCTTTCCTACCTTACGCGACATGAGTTCTTCTCTCTTTTTTTTGTGCCTGTGAAAAATTTCAAATTCAAAATCGTCACGACTGAAGTTTTGATTCGGACAAATGTAAACCGACGGGCTTTTTTTTTTTATTTTACACACTCGGGAATAGTGAGTGAGTGTGGGAAGCACTGGCCTCGAAATTCACAGTGCCGTTGTATACTTGTTTTGTTAAAAAAACACACACTGCTCTGTTTTCTCTGACCGACTTTGATAAAAGAGAGAGAGAGAGAGAGAGAGAGAGAGAGAGTGCCGGGATGCTTTTCAATTTTATGCTCGCGCGCGTAAATGTATTTTTTTTTTTACATTTTACGAAACCGCTGAACCTGATTTTTATTAAACTTGTTTTATCTATACGGAATATGCACGACTAAATCCAAGGAAAATTCTTTAATTCAGAATGTATCATGGATCATTACGGAAATTACCTCGAGTTGCACTTACAATTCATTGAATAATTTATCAATCTTAAAGAGCTTTTGAATTTCATAACAGCCTTTCAAATGAAAAGAAAGCAAACACTGAGAGTATAGAAAAGAAATCCGAACGTAGAGAGTACATTCATTTATTACAGAACATTACATTTCAATCGTTAAATCAGACAAAACATTCGAAACGTTTTACCTCCTCTCAACAAGTATACATTGAAAACGAGATTATAACGACTTTTACATTCGTAAAAAATAAAATAATCGAACGAATCTTTATATTTATCTTGCCTCTTTGTTAAAAACGTCGGAGTAATTTCAGTCCATCGAGGCAAATATACATCCCCGTTAATAATGGAAACGAACGATATCGACATATAATGCGACATGTAAATTATCGACTCGTAAAAGCATAATCAAACATTTGCCAAGTATTATCTCGCCAAGTATTTGCAACGGATTGAAGATACTTTCGACGTTGTAAAATGCCTCAATTAGCGTGGTATTGTGTGTAAGTTGCGCGCAAACCTCCCCTTAAGCAGCAGAGTATTCGTTGGATATATATAGAGAACGACATTCCGCGGCGACGACGAAATTAGCGGTCAAAGAAGCGCCGCGCCGTATAGCGAGTGAGAGAGACTGGAGCTTTGCCGCTGCTGCTCATGGAAGCTCGGTCATTCCGGCGGAGTGCAAAATTTGATTATCGAGAAACGCAGAGCGGCGGAACGGCAAAGGCCGAGTGAGAGAGAGAGAGGAGAGAAGAAAATTAGATTCCACGCTGATAGAGGCCGCGCGTCGGGATAAATAAATATTTGATTAAAACGAGAGAGAGAAAGAGAGAGAGAGGAGCTAGGCTTGAAATAGATTGTTAATCAATGTGAGAGTGTCGCCGAGTAGTGCTGCAAAAAAATAAAAAAAGACAACGCTTCGACTGTTTTCACTCGGCGCATAGTTGATTGATGTTCAATATGCGGCACGTTGGCGTACATATGGGTTTGTTTACCTTTTCAACCCTACTTCCTATACTACCCACTAGCGCTACTGTGATTTTTATTTCAAAGGACGTTATTTATACAGCTGGTTGTCATACGAATGAATGTCGTCGTTATTTCGAACAAGTTTGTCGAGCTAAGTTGAGCAACAGTTATCCCAATTGTTATTTCCCAATAAAAGTTACACGATATAATTGACCCATTCACGGAACTTTTGATCGCGCTTATAAATCTGAAGTAACACACGTAATAAAATAACGGAAAAAAGCGAGAGAGCATCATTGACTTACGTGTCCTAACAGATTACCGAGTCAATTTTTTTTTACAGCTAATCTCGCAAGAAAAGAAGAGAAAATAAAAAGTCGACGATTCCGCTACGATCCATTTCAAATTGCTTATGCTTGTAATATCCCACCTGAATTTTCTTCTCTCTCCTCCGCCCTTTCGTTGGAAAAATGTGAAAGGTAACGCTAGCTCAAAAAAAAAAAAAAAGAAGAAGAAAAAAATCACGAATCAGCGATTCGCTCGGCTGTCCGTGTGCATATACCTATCGCTTTGCGCTTTTCTCGCGATCAGAAAGACTTTCAATGCCGAAAAAAAAAGTCGAAGAAGAAAGTTTGGTCGGTAGTAGATTTCGCTCGAGCGGCAACTATAAAAGCCTTTCGCCCTATAGCGCGGGCGCGAGTTTAACGAGGAAATAATTCGTAGCTGCGGGGGGTGGCAGCTTAACGAACTCTTTGGCGCCTCTCTCGCGAGTGGCTGGCCAAATTCAACCGCATTAACGAGAATCCAGTTTCGCGTTCGTTCGCCCGCAAACGTGGTTAACGACATAAATAAGCTTTCTCTCCCCCTTCGTTCAATGCGTACCTACATACGTGTGGGAGAAGTCGCGCTCGACACACTTCTTCCGCTTGATTTGCCCTCCTCGTTACGCTTTTTTTTCTCACTTTTTGTTTATTGCGCGCGTACAGTTTTTCTCTCTCTCTTTTGGGGACGCTTTTCCACGCCTCCTTCAAGTTTGTATTGTAAGGGGAGAAGGAAAGGGGGGATTATCCTCAGCGATTAACTGCGGTTTGATTACGAATACGTGCTCGTTCGAGTGCATGCCTTCGAAGAGAAAAAAATACATTTATTATCGTGAGCTTTAACGAGCTTTCGTTTCTCTCTCTCTCTCTTTGAGTATTCGCTGCGGGATTTTCGTTGTCGTATTCTCATTAATAAACGAGACCCCGTAGCGAGAGTGAATGCGAGAGATTGATTGTTTGAGCTTGCGAATCGAAATTGAATTTTCTTTCACGTGCTTAGGTGATTGCAAAAGTTTTCCCCCGACTTTATTTTTTTTTTCTATACTCACGCGCAGCGGCTGCAGACTTTTATGCAAAGTACGAAATCGTGTTGGAAAAGTTGAATTTACGAGCGCGGCGCAAATGAGCGCGTCGAATCTTCTTTTTTCCCCCCTCTGTTTCTCTCTTCTCGCGCCTCGTCGCATAATTAAATCGTCCAAACGACGAGAATTTTATCTTTATATCCGCACGGTCAGCTGTCAGGCGACGAGTTATATCGCGCGCGCGCGAGTAATCATCATTCAAATTTGTTTGTGTTTGTAAAATAATAAACAACGTAGTTTACGTAGACGCGTGTAACAGTTAGAGTCATGATTTATTAGATTACATCTATTGCCAACAATATCGCGAATGTAATCTATCTAACTTTAGTAAATTAAACAAAATAAAAAGTTTTAATGACAACGACGTAAACTTTCGTAATTTTTTTTTTTCATAAAAAAAAATCCTTCAAAGATGAAAAACTGCACATTTCTTTCTCTCTTTTTTTTTTAATTCTACTTCTCCAGCTATTGAAATTCACGGCAAGCAACATTCGTCGCGAGGAGCAGAGACGCCATTCAAAAGGATTCGCTCCTCATTTTATGACTTTGAATGGCTGTCTCTCACTCTCTCATCTACACTTTGAATCGGCTATTGACACCACTTTCCAGCCGTGACACTCGCGCAGAGAGAGAGATTTTCGTTACATTTTGCAAGCTCTCACAATTTCCTTAAACGACTATGCTCGAGACCCTCTTTCAAATATGTATATATTAACAGTGAGAAACCTCAAGATGAATTAAATCCTAGCACTCAATTCAAAGCGAACCAAGCGTAAAAAAAAAGAAGAAGAACGAAATTGTAGTGTCGAGGTTACTGCTCTTGAAAAATTAATCTCACTCGAGCGTCCATGCATGTATCAGATCGAGAATTTTTCAGTGTCCGATCTCAATTTCGTGGCATGCAATAGCAGCAGCAGCACGCAGAGATAATTACGTTCTCTCTCTCTCTCTCTCTCACTCGGTCGGTGGGTTCCAGCGTTAAATGGAAAAAGAGATTACCTCGACGGCGACGAGCTTTTCGACAAAGCGCTTAATAACTGCACACTCTCTCTGTGCCCATACTATACATAGTACGCCCGAGCGCGCGATGCTGATGAGGAAGCTTTGGCACACAAACGGAGCAAAAAAAAAAAAAAAAGGAAAAAAAAGTGGCTATTACAGTTTACAAGGCGTGAAATTTTATTACACGACTGGCTTTATTAAAACATTCCGTCTAATCCTCGCGCGTATAACATTCAATTTCGGGGAGTACGGGGTATAAGCAATTCTCTCTCTGAAAGCGAGCTTTCAGAGACTTGAAGCATCAATAAGAAAAGACCGCAATGTGCTTGTTTCTTGTCTAGGCCAGATCACGCGTGCGGTTGCAAGAGAAAACGAGGGATGGAAGTCAAAGGAATGCCATCAAAGAAAGTCAAAGTAGGGAGAAACCGTTTTAATCCCCCCCCCCCCCTGACCGCGGACGTTAAATAAGTAATAACGCTCTCCAAGAGTGAAGTTTCCGTGGAAAGGCCCTCGGTAATTTTTCAGTGACCCAGAGCAGTTAACACGTCGTCGATGTCTGCATCGAGATTCTCCACTGCGGAATACCAAATAGACTCGGCGCTGCTCATACTTTCTCAGCTTATTATTAATTCCTAGCTCTCTCTCTCTCTCTCTCTCTCTCTCTCTCTCTCTCTCTCTCTCTCTCTCTCTCTGCGGTAAATAAGGAGTTATAACGCTTCTTCGGTTCTTTTTCACGAGAACCACATCTGCCAAATGTAATTCATTCGCGTGCGTTTGACTTAGCATTGTGCAGCGCGAGGATTAGTACGGCTTTATCTTTATTTCAGCACAGCGAGATATAAATTTTGACGAGATTTTCGAGATTTTTTTTTGTTTGAAACGACGAAATTGGGGTCGCGTTGTACACGTTTTATTCAAAGAATTTATCGCCGTGTTATTTTTTAATGCTTTATCTCGTCTACGTTTAATTATCGTCCGAGGGTAATGCAAGTTATTCGTTTGATGGACTTACTGCAGTTTTATATGAACTAATGGTGGCCAAAGTATTTTTTGCCGGAGCGTAACTCGGTGAATTATGATTGTTGCGTGGCTGCGGGATTTTTATAATGCGCGAGCTTTGCGTTTTTTTTTTTTTTGCTCTTTCATGGAAATTTTTTTGCATTAACTAATGGCCTGTCGAGTCGTGTATATGCCGCTCGTTGATTTTACACCGACTAATCTGTTTTAAAGCGAAGTTGAAATCTCCATCGAGAAATTTTTCGTCGTTTGATAAATACATGCAAAGCTTTTTTTTTTGTCAACGCCGTCCATCATTTCGCACGTGTGCTCAATTATAAAACGAAACGACGACAAAAAAAAAGTTGGCGAAAATGAAAAAAAATGTATATTCGTGTTAACGCGAAATAAAGGCAACAATTTTTCACGCAAGTTCGCTCGCGTCCGTATCTTGGAAAAAGAAAGCTCGCCGCGCGCTCGCGCGTATACTATTATAGTCAGATATCGCGTGAAAAAGTTTTATGCTCTATTTATCTCGCGTCGGGTAGTATATGTGCAGTTGCCGCTATACGACTGCGCCTTGGTATATAAATAAATTCCGAGTTATATCAATTACGCTGTGGAATATACAATCCCCTTATGTGTAGACGAAGGAGGAAAGACAAATTGATCTAATAAAAGTAATTGAAAAACTTTCAAGCGACCAACGGTGTACTTATAATTTCTGTTCGCCGAAAAAGAAAAGCAAGAGTAAAAAAAAACTCATTTCCGCCCGCGCATAGTATGAAAAAAAAGGTCAATAATAGAGAATAATAGCGCGCAGCGAAACAGATTCAATAAAGCGTCTTAAACGTAATTTACGACTATTTATCCGGTGTGCGCGGGGAGGGATGAAAGTAGCTGAGCAGAGAAGAAGTATAAGAAAACTCGCGTGTAATTAACCGAGGCCCGCCCTCGGGTATAAGTTTTCTAGTCCCCAAAAAAAAACATCGCGAATGTAGAGCATCGAGTGCATGAAAAGTCGGTGAACTTTAACCATTCCCACAAAAGAGAAACGTTAGACATACATGATGGGGAGAGTGGGAGGAGTAAAAAAAAAAATGGAAATCGATATCCATCCTCTCTCCTCTCTCGTCGACAATTTTTAATTATTTCGAGTTATTGTTTTCCTTCAATTCCCGCAAGGATTAAGTTCTTGCAATTGATTATCACGCTCGCGTGCACGCGAATCGCGTTTTCCTCTTCTCTCTCTATCTCTTATGCTATGATTTAATCAATGCCATCCGCGTGCTGCTCGGAGGTCGCCTATACGGATTTATGGCTCAATACCTCGTCTCTCTCTCTGTGTTGGTGACCTGTGCACGTTTTCATATCGCCAAGAGATACGCGCGTCCCGCACCGCTTTGAATCATACATGAGACTTCTTTCATTTTTCTTTTACCCGAAAAAAAAAAAAAATAAGAATTTTTCGATTTGAAATTTCCCTTTTTGCAGTGCCAGCAGCGTCAAAGATATTCCTGTCGTATATCTCTTTCACGGAGTCGAGTAACGAGCTGCTTCTTACGTGCTTTGACGATTTTTTTCCCCTCCTTTCTCAAAGCTATACGAGCTTTCAAAGTAAAGATTCATATTTGCGCCAAGGGAAAGGACAGTTTAATTGAACGCGTAAGAAAGTAAAATTTCGAAGAAATAAAAAAAAAACAACCGAACAAAAAGCGCAAAAATAAACTGGCGAAGCTCCTCGGAAATTAGAACGTAAGCTCCCTCTGTGCTTCTTCTCTCGCGCGCTAGAGAGAGAAAGAGAGAATCTTTGGAAACTGCAAATAGGCGTTAATTTACGCTCTGCTCTAACGTAAAATCTAGTAGCCTGTAATTTTCGTTTTCTCATTCTCTCTCTAGCGCGCGACTCTCTCCAAATGAAGCTACACGAGAGGAAGAAAGAGACACAAAAAATAAAAGCCTCAGGACCTTCTTGACCTACATTGCGTGCTATGTATGTTGCCTGGGTAAGAAAGATAAAGAGCCTTGCTATTTAAAAAAAAAAGAAGAAGAATTTTTTGGTAATCCTCCCGGAGACAAATCTAATTACAGAAAAACATAAAAATGTGTCTTTGCGAAAAAGGAAGAAGTCTGTCTACCTAAGCCCCACTCAGTAGAGAGGGTGTATGATGGATGGAGTTGGCGAGTGGCGTAATGGACGTCGTTCGATTATATTCGAGTCCTCGCGCATGCAAAGTCTTCCTCTCACTCCCTTTTGTGTCGGATGTATGCGTATATCTGATTCATGCTATAGTCGACGATAAATCACTCGACGCATTTATGACGCTTCCGTAATACGCGCGTGCGAATCCTTTTTCCAGATCTCTCCACGGCGTTGAATTATGACTGTTGATTTAATTTTTATCGATATCTCTCGCTGACTTCTACAAATTACACCGATCGGATTTACACACACGCTGCCGGGGATACGGAGCTTTTATAAATTGACATTCGAGAAATCGCGCATAATTAATCGTCACACAAACTTCAGTATGATGTAGTGCCTTAGGGGGTGGTTTATACACTTTTCATTCGCGGGTTATTGATGAGAACTTACGTGTATAAATATTCAAAGAGGCTCTTTGTATGAATCGTTAAACAAATTGGACAGCACTTTGTATTAGTCTAATAAATCGTGCCTCATTTATTACCTAGAGCATCGAATCTTTTCAATAATGCACTATTCAAGGGACTACATTTTACTTCGTCTAAAAGGAGATGAGAAAAGATAAAAAAAAAAAGCTCACCTCGCCATGTCACATCATATTCGATTGACAGTGCACAGGCTGCTTAGTGAACTTTTTTAAAAGTTGATCAAAGTATATACAGAGACCTTCGCCGCGGATAAAGCTTATGTCGAGCGAGAGAGACAGAGTGAGATATATGAAGTGAAATTTCGAAATGACGGACTACTTACCTCTGCTGCGGGATGAAATTTTTTCGTCCTAAAATAAAAAAGGAAAAAAATTACACGAATAATTATCCGTCGTGAAAAAAAATAGGTCGTGACTTTCAACAGTCAGCGATAGCTCTTCACATACGCGTATAATCGGAGAAAATGTATGAATTTCTATAGGAACGTGACGTTATTAGAAAAAAAAAGTTTTCTTTTTTTCTTTTTCGGGTACATGTAAGCCTCAGAGTCGTTAAACACAAGGATACGTGACACGAAAAAGTAATTACGGTAATTACATTTGATTGTAATTGAACGATAAGTAGAGCAGCGACGAAAAATCAAAATTGCTTTTCCACGCGAGAGAGTAGCGATATTATGACAGATTCGAGAGAAAGCATCTGGTGACAAGCTGCGCACAAAACACATAATTACTCAGCTCACTAGCCGAAATAAATCACACAGCTTGATGATGCTTCATAAATCACAAATGCGACCTTCGTATAGCGAGAAAGGGAAAACGTGGCACTACTACAAAAACTTGTCGGTAATTCACACACACACACCTGTCATTACCAAAGACTAAGCACATTTCAAGTTCAACGCACACTTGCCTAATTATTTCGAAAATTACTTGACTTTGGCACGAGTAGTAGTCCGACTTTGGTGGAAGTTGCTGAGAGGGTATAAGCAGCAAAAACGAAAGTGTATCAGTTACCAGTTTGTGCACACACACATGTAATCTCCCCCACGTGTAATCTCAAAATAATTAGAGCTGAAAGTTTGGGCTTGCGTGCCGCAGCAAGCGAGCCAGGGTGAAAGCCGATGTTACATTATAATGCAGTTTGCAAGTTATGCCTCTGGGCACTTGTGGGGGGTACAAACATTGGCGAATTCAATCAAAGGAATAGCACTAAAATAGTTGGCTCATTGTTGGCAGATGACTCGGCGCTGGCGGAGGGTTTGGATGCAGTGAGAAGAAGGAGGAGGCGGAGGAGGAGGTGGCGGCGGAGGCGGCGGGGGGAGGGTGGTCGGACGGCATGGAGGCGGTCCAGCAGACGACGCTGTACGAAGACCCGAGTGCGGCCGGAGTCGACGAGAACGGCTGCAGCGCCAGCGACGTCGACCAAGGGCCCACGCTACCGCTGTGGGAGGCGGCACTCGCCACGCTCATCCTCTCGTTCCTCATCATCGCCACGATCCTCGGCAACTGCCTGGTGATCCTCAGCGTGTTCACCTACCGCCCGCTGCGCATCGTGCAGAACTTCTTCATCGTCTCGCTGGCGGTGGCCGACCTGGCCGTGGCCATCCTCGTGATGCCCTTCAACGTCGCTTACCTCATCCTCGGCAAGTGGATCTTCGGCATCCACCTGTGCAAGCTCTGGCTGACCTGCGACGTGCTCTGCTGCACCGCCAGCATACTCAACCTCTGCGCCATCGCCCTCGACCGCTTCTGGGCCATCACCGACCCCATCAACTACGCCCAGAAGCGCACGCTCAAGCGCGTCCTCGCGACCATCGCCGGCGTCTGGCTGCTCTCCGGGGCCATCAGCTCGCCGCCGCTGGCCGGCTGGAACGACTGGCCCGAGGAGCTCGAGCCCGGCACGCCCTGCCAGCTCACCCGGCGCAAGGGCTACGTCGTCTACTCGGCGCTCGGCTCGTTCTTCGTGCCGCTGCTCATCATGAGCCTCGTCTACCTCGAGATCTTCCTGGCGACGAGGCGGAGGTTGCGGGAGCGCGCCAAGCAGAGCCGGCTGGGCCCGGTGCCGTCGGGCCAGAGGCACCGCGACCAGGACGACATCGAGGAGTCGCTGAGCTCCGAGACCAATCACAACGAGAAGTCGACGCCGAGGTCGCAGGCCAAGCCGTCGCTCGTCGACGACGAGCCCGCCGAGGCTAACCAAGGCACCACCCCGCCCACCAAGGCCATCGCGTCCGGTGAGTCGCTTGCTGCTAGCTCGAGTCGCACTAATCGCTCGCTACTTGGCCGCCTAAGCACGCGGCAAACGGCCCATGACGCCGCGATCAATCTTGTTTTCGATCTTCACGCATGGCCGACAAACAACTTGTTCTTCTTTTATTTGCCCGCTTGTTTACGAGCGGTTTACTCGTGCGTTTAATGCGAATATTCGCTTCGGGATTAATCGCGAGAAATATGGCCGCGATCGAATCGTAATTTCACTTTGGAACGTAACTGACGTTTTGACTTTATCGACAAAGTCGCCAGGCGAAATTCAGTTTTTTTCCCCGTAATTGAAGTTTAATATCCGTATATCGAATCGCTTTTCTGTCATTCACCGATGCGAGCAATTTGGCTCTTTTGCGCGTGAGATTTTCGCCTATCGAGCACGCGATACGTCGTATATTAATTTTTATCCTTCGCGAGTCTTCTTTATCGCCAAGCTAAGTTTGGCCATTTAAAGGAAGTTTCCTGAAAAGCTTTATTTTTTCATCGTCGATGTAACGATCTTCTCGAGGAGATATAGGTATTTCCATGATCCGATAAATCGCACCGATGGAAAAGTAACGAACGAAAATTAACTGGATCGAACGCCGTTCTCGCGAGAACTGGGGGGTGGTAGGGTGAAAAAAAGCGATGACTCGGCTTTTCTCGTTCCACACCGTGCGCCGAAAACAATCGCTTCTTCTCGCGCGCGACAATGAAAAAAAAAGAGAGAGAGAACCGAGATTTAATTCTCCATATCACGTCTGCGTGGAGATTGGATAGTAAAAAAAAAAAAGAAAAAAAGAACGAATTACGAGTGGAATTGCAAAGGTCGGCGCTGACTCATCGCGTTGTTCCTTGGGTGGACATGCTGGTTGATGTGTTGCAGGTTCGACCACCACGACGACCAATACGACGAGCGGTGGCTTGGGTGGCGGCGTCGGCACGGAGCGTCGCGGTGGTGCTGGCACACCGGCGAGCGCGACGGTCTATCAATTCATCGAGGAGCGACAGCGGATATCGTTGTCGAAAGAGCGTCGCGCCGCGAGGACACTGGGAGTGATAATGGGTGTGTTCGTCGTTTGCTGGCTGCCGTTCTTTCTCATGTACGTCATCTTGCCGTTCTGCATGAGCTGCTGCCCCAGCGAGAGGCTCGTTTACTTCATCACTTGGCTCGGCTACATCAACAGCGCTCTCAATCCCCTCATATATACCATTTTCAATCTCGAT
Source organism: Galeopsomyia nigrocyanea (assembly GCA_035047105.1). Taxonomy (NCBI): domain Eukaryota; kingdom Metazoa; phylum Arthropoda; class Insecta; order Hymenoptera; family Eulophidae; genus Galeopsomyia; species Galeopsomyia nigrocyanea. The sequence continues at coordinate 15,172,215 of JAWWMK010000040.1, forward strand.
TACCGGAGAGCCTTTCGCCGGCTGCTGCACATACGCTGAAAGAGAGAGAGAGGGAGAGGAAGAAAGCACGACAAACTCGATCGTCTGTTTCCTTTTTGTTTCTCCTCTTTCTTTCGATTGACTTTCCGAGAGGCGTTTTCCGGTACCGCAACTGTTCTCTCGCTGCGCGCGTTTAGTCATTGCAACGGAAAAACATCATTATTCTCGCGTAGCTACTCGACAACAACAAAAAATAGTAGAGCTTCCATTTGCGTCGGTTTTTTTTTTCAGCCCCCTTGCGAATTGATTACACAAGGATAGCGCGGTTACTCGTTCGCCTAATGGCTTTTGTAGGGCTAATTGCCTCTCGTTATTTTTGGCTTTCTCGACGGAAAATCTTTGTATCGGTTTTTCCTAATTATACCACGCGCTCAATTGCGTTTCGAAGTAATTAGAGCGAGAGAGAGAGCAAAGAGTTCAGAGAACCTTCTTGGAAAGTCAAATAATCGCGAGTAGGGTTATTTGTTGATATATATAAATCGCGGCGAAAGTTTGGTGCGATTACACTTGTGCGGGAGATCGAAAAATAAGGAGGAAAACACAACACAAAAAGGACGAAGCGCCTTTTACCGAATTGGAAAAATTATACACTTAAGACGTATATATATACATAATTCTTACGGATATATATATATATTATTATTAATTATATACAACGGCGATCGACCCTCGCCATCGTCACTTTACGGTTGTGAGTAGCGTTAAACAAATTTACCGCTATATTAATTAAAAAAAATTAATAAACATAAGGACCCGTCGTACGTTATACTTGACAAAATAAAAATGATTATATAAACCAAAGGAAAAAATAATAATGCTTGACTATTTGCGATCCATGAGTGAGAGAAAATATAATAATAAAAAATAAAAATAATAAACAAATTTTCGACCACAGTAGTCGGGGCACTCTTTAAATAAGGTTGTGATAAGGTTGTGAAATACAAAAAAAAAATAAATAAACATTTAGAGAACAAAAAATAAACCAAAACACATTATTTAAAAACACATTCGTAGCCGCGCTTCGGATGAACGGTACACGAAGAGATTTATAAAAAGAGTGAGAGAGAATTAACGGAATACTCCATATTATTATTATTATACATATATATATATGTGACGCGTTTGTCCAATTAAACGAGTTTTCTGTCCGAGTCCCGATTTATTAATTATATAATATATACGACGCGCGATCATCGCAATCCACACGTAATAAATAAATAAATAAATAAATAAATAAATATACATACATTAATTATGTTGCACAGTTTTTTATATAAACGCGAGCGGGAGATAGAACAAAGAAAAAATCGTTGCGCCAAGCGCCTGGGATATATTATTATAAAGTCTACGATACTGTTATTAAAAAGAAAAGCACAAAAAAAAAGAAAGAAAACGGCAAAAAAAAAAGAATTACGCGAGACATATTCTTTGTTCCACGCGGCACACACTACGATACACGCTAATGGGAATTTTACATTGTTTTTCGACGCTTTTTGATTTTAATCAGCACGGAAATTTTAATAAGGCGAGACCGAACGAGCGTGAGAGAATGCAAGAGCGAGAGTATTAACATATTTTATAATACATTCCTGTTTGTATTGTTCCTATTCGTGCGTAAATATATATTAATGAAGAAAAAGAGATGAACACAGATTACACGAGAGGACGTATGGCGTCGGCAAAAATATAGAGAAATTATAAGGGCGGTTGTACATAAATTTTATGACGCGAGCTAGCGACGCACACATAAACACAGACGCAGTCAAAATATAATACACGCTGACAACACACGAGGACAATTTAATCATGCCAAAGCCCCAGCAGCGACAGAATCAACAGCAGTGCTGTAGAGGTGAGAGTGGCTAATGGAATTCTAAAGCGCGTTAAATCTCGGGCAGAAATCTCAATCGACGCGGCCATATACACAACATAACACAACATAACACACCTATCAATTATATATGAATGAGTATAAATATATAAATAAATATATAATACACGTAAATAGATATATATATAGAGAGAAGCGACCTGGTCGTTCGAACGAGTTTGGCTCACCAATCAAATATTGCGAAACGACAAAGCGAGAGAGAGAGAGAGGAATTGGACCATAAACTCCGAGAATATTGTGTTATTGCGACGGACTCGCTCGAAACGCTCGATAGGTCGTTTTTTTTTTTAAAGCAGAGATGAACGACGGAAGTGTTCGGTTAATTAATTATCTCCGAAAAAAAAAGAAACTTAAAAAAAAATACTCCATTGGTTGTGATTTACCAAAGTATAGCAATACATCTCTGCCGCGTGTATAGCGCGTCGTTGCGAATTTAGCTCTCGTCCCATCAACCCACCAGCACCACCACCTAAAGCCTTCGATAATCGTTTGGTAATTGGCGCGCCGAAAACCGCACAGCAGCAACGACGATTAAACGCCCATTTCGATGCGATGCCTAACAAGTTTACTCCGATGTTGTACGCTGCCATCTCTCTCTCTATACATCAACTAAATTACTGTCTTAAGAGTGTCTATATATATCTGTATAGCGAATAACAGTTGCAAGCATTTTCGACCTTTTTTTTTCTTTACGGATGTTTACTTTTAATTAAATGGACTGGAATAAATACTCCAGCAATTTCGATGTAAATTCGTATCTGGTACATCGAAGAGTTTAACGATGAAAAAAAATTAATTATCTCTCCTTCTTGTCTTTTTTTTCTCTACTTGTTTGTTCCACAAGCATTATACGAGGTAATTTTGCTTGGCTCTCGAAAATTTTCACTTGTCCCTCTCTCCCTCTCTATTTCGCGTATAGCCTACTTTTCGCTATCAAAATACTTGCCCGTGCGAGAAACTGGAACGAATATTCACTCTGAAATTCAAATGCGACGCGCGTCACAATGCATTTTTTTTTTATTATTTTTTTTTATGATAAGCCTTCGCTGCAACCGTTGGTTTTCTTATATATTTGCTCGTTGTATATGTTACTTTTTTATATTTTGAGCTCGCCCTCTTATCGATTTCAATCGAAAATAAAGGGTTGCATAGGGGGAGTCTTATCAAAATACAAGCCAAATTACGCTATAAAGCTCTGGCAATTTTCGAGAGAGAGAGAAAAGGCACGTTATACGTATACACTCGCGCTCCATAATTTCTCCAAGAGCACTTTTCCATTAACCCTACTGCAGTGTGTACAACATATGAATTTATTCATGTGCGCGCATTATGCTGCCCTCCCGGTTAAAATGACTACTAAACATTTTAATGACTCTTTATATTTAAGCTGCGCTATTCAAATTTCGACTTAAAAGCTTTCGAGTGTTCGCGTACCACGCTAAAATATATATTCCGCGGGGAAAAAAAATCTATGATGCCAACCAAAAAAAAAGAAACTTTTGAGAGATGATATATACAATATTCTCTATATACAACTGTAAAATTAAATTGAGAATTTTACTGGTCGAGTGAGATTTGCATTTATGGGAGAATAAACTTTTTCGTGCGTTCCTTTCATTGTTTTGTTTTCTTTTTTTGCAGTTGGAAACTCGCGGGAATTATTAATAGCGCGCGGCGGTGCGGATTCATACAATCTAACAAGTAGAGAGAGAGAGAGAGAGAGGAATGGATTTGACTGCGAATTACGGAAGTTTGCGGATTAGAGAAGTTTCGGATTGAGGAGGCTCTACTGCATACTGATATAGAAAGCTTACCTCAAAATAATTCTCCCTCTGTCTGTGAAGTGTGCGTTTGTATCTATATCTCGCGTATCTTCCTTCAATTAATTATTTCTAAGATTATCTCGAAGACCTGTGTGTTCTCTCTTTCGCGCGGGAAAACTTATATAAGCGGATTTCAAAATTGAAAATCGATCAAAACATACGCCATAAACGAGGTTGTGAAAAATGTATTTTAAAGCGTAGCTTATAAATTAAAGATTATATACGAGGTCCTTTTCTCCGCGTGTTTTTTTTTTCGGGGGGTTTATATCAATGAGGGAGGAGAAGAGAAAAAAAAGCTGATAAATAGGCCGTAGCCTCGGCGAGAGAGAAAAAGAATCCCATCAGATTTCAATAGACTCCCCGTCGCTTGGCATTAGCATCTTCTTCCATCTCCCCCTCGTACACCTGACGCTATGTGCTTGCGGCGATTCTCGTGCAAGATAAAAATAAGCTTCGAAAACCAATATTGTCGAAGGTTCGCGTTATATATATATACACACACACATATACCGCGTATAAAAATGTTGGTGGGATGAGTGCTGACACGCTTCGTCGCGTGCGTATGAGCGCAAACGTCGCTTAGTTGTGTAAATAATACCGAAGAGGACAAGGAATAACAAAAAAAAATTATAAAAGTAATATTCGTATAAATGTATTGTATAGAGTGTAGGATGGAGAGAAAGTGTTATGCGTGCTTGCGTGTGTGTGTGTATGTGTGCATGTATGTGTGTGCGATGAGCTCTGTTTTAATAATGAACAATACGCGCCAACCCACCCACGACCGTATACTCATCATCTTGCCGTTTGTTCATTATTGCGACCCTTCATTTTGTTTTTTTGTTTCTAGCGCGTGCGGTAAAAATGACGCTCGGTTGTTGACGAAAGTGTCTTTGTTGATTCTTCGTTTGTTTTTTTATTTTCATCGGTTGTTATATTACGCCTACGTTCGTTATTCGGCGATGTAACTTTGACGATTGTATTGTTCTTTTTTTATGGTCTGTTGAATATGGATCTTCATTATTTGATAAAAATACATGTCATCTGATTAAAAATTAACTGCGTTGTGAGATTTTCTTTCAAAAACCTGCACCAGCAAATCAATTTCCGTTTGTTTTTTTACGATTTTTTGGTTTTACTTTCAACTAGAGGGTAGTAAGAAAAAAGTGGAGTATAAATATTTAAACATAAAAAGATTTATTCGAGTATAACGAAACGTTTTATAGAGTGAATTGCACGGATTTTGAAGAGAGCTAGATGCATTTTTATATTTTTTTTTCTTCAATTGATTATATTTTTTTCATTGAGTTTTTTAACGAACTAATCTGTCAGTACGATAATTTCGTATCAACTTAATTGATCTTATTTTACTTTAGATTATTTGATCGTTTGCAAGTGGCGATTGCAAAATTTGGCTCCACAAAAAAAAACTTTTCTAAATGATTATTTTTCTTTCTCTTCTCAGCAATTTAAAGCTCTGACATCAGTATACGACGAAGCTGCATAAAAGAATGCATTAACAAATGCATTACGGTGAGTACAAATTACAAAAAAATAAAACATATTATTTTAGTGCTTATTCACGGATACATTATTTCACTCGTGATGAAACAATCATAAAATTCCATTGCAACTAAAAACACATTAAAAAAATAAAACACAAATTTTTCTATAAAACATTTGAAGCAAAATGAAAAAAAAAACACTCGCATATTTTCATTGACATATTATTCGTTCATATGGCCGCGACAAATAATGGAAAACCAAATCCAGCAAACAGACAGTCCTGTCGGCGCGTTTTGCACATAGTCGAGCCGAGGAAAAATAATATCCCATCAGCATTTTCAATCGGTGCCGTCAAGCCGGCATAAAACGTTGCAGCCGTATCTGGCAGCGAGTCAATAATATCCCGCGCGCGCCCGTCGCCGCCAATAGCCGCCAGTTATTAAATCGTCGTCGTGTGCGCGCTCAATGGAGTGTGCTCTCTCACTCGAAAAAATAAAAACAACAACGAGCCCTCTCTCTCTCTCTTTTTCTCTCTGTTTCTCTCACTCGTGCTCTTTTTTTCTCTCTCTCTTATATCGGTAAAAAAAATAACAAGGCTATACACACACAATAAGCTAGCGCGCGCGAGAGAGAGAATCGCTTTGAAAGAGCAGCGGGCCGCATGCGCGTAGAGACGAGTGGTCGATATATACGATGTCGAGAGAGAGAGAGAGAGAGAGAGAGAACTGCTCCGCTACTGCTGCTACTTGCACCTGAACGCTTTCGAAGATTATCGAGCGCCTAGGCGAACAATTCAATTTGAATTTTAATAAATCGACAATCTACCCCCGCACACACACACACACGTATACATACTTTACAGAGAGTGCGAGAGGGGTAAATTGTATTTTACGTTTCGGACAGGATACGTTTAATCGATTGCGGCAAGTTAATTAATCAGGCGCTGCACGTGCTCTGCTTGAATTTTTAAGAGGCATTTCGATGCCCCCCGAATAACGTCGTTTGTCACCGCTGATTGATTATTCGAGTAAACGCTGTGCAGATGATGTTCTCCCTTGGGTGCAATGATATCCTGTTTTTTTTTGTTTGTTTTGTTTCAACTTTGACAATTTGCGTTTGAAAAATGATTCAGTGCTGCAAGTTGAAGTGATGTATTTCGATCCAGCGAGTCACACGGTCTCGCAAACTTCCTGGTCTCATGTGTTTTACTTGTGAGTTGGGTATCGTGTTTTCTAGAAACATAAAAAAAAGACGGTAAAAAAAGTTTATAAAAAAATTGGTTCGATTGTGTGGTTGAGTGTTAGCGTCACAATGCATGCAAATACACACAGCAATGAATAGAAGAGGAGAAAGCTTTAAAGAGCAAACACGAGACTTTTATTAAATAAGCTCAACATCGAAGATGAAGAAGATGAAGAAGTAAGAAGGAAAAGGGAGAGCAAAGCTACATGCATATATACACACGTATTATATCTATCTATATCTCGAAAACATATATGAAACGACACAATGACAATGACAGAGCGCGGGCCGTTGTTTACAGCGAAAAAAACTCTCGAGTGACAAAGGTGGCCTTCATATCCTAAGCCTGAGCCTCAGCTCCGAAGCAGGCTTAGTTTTTTGGTCCTTTAACGCTTTCACTTGGCGCCTCTTCACGCGGCTTTTACCAGATTCCTGAATCGGCGCTGCGGCGGCGTCTGCTGCTGCTGCTGCTGGCGGCTGGTTCTCCTTGTCGGCATCGATGCCGCTATCGGGCGACGACAAATCGAAGATCAAACGACGTGGTTTCAGACCTTCCCGACGGATTTGCGCCGCCTGCTGCTGATGCTGCTGAAGCTGCAACTTTCTCGGTGCCGCTGGCAATGAAGGCTCCACGGCTTTCCTTGGTGGCGTCTTCTGCTGCAACTGCAGCTGCTGCGAGGATTGCGGGTTTTGAGGTTAGAAGTGCTTTGTAAATACGAAACCGGGGGAGGACACGTACTACGAGTGAAGTCGAGTGTGTAAGTTGTTTATCGAGTGGCTCGCGCGATATTTGACGTTGGAGTTTCGAGTTTCAAGGTCTTCACCAAAATACTCAGTGCTCGCGCGGTGTTGTTACGTTCGATAAAAAAAAACTCCGATACGCGGAGTATCAAGTTTCTCGATGTGTTGTGTTTTGCCAAATACGTCGGTTGTGTGATTACTTACCTGTACTTCGAAAATACTCTCGATGTTTCTCCATGAAGCATCGGCAAGGGGAGTCCAAGCTCGCTTGATCGCGACGACGTTTTCCGCCATTGCAGCGATAAACTTACGAATTACCGTTGAAATGTTACGAGAATGGAGAGAGAGAGAGAGAGAGGTAGGCGACGATTTGAATATTTGAAAAGCCGAGCTTGCAGAGCGCGTTAGACCGGAAATTTTGCCACAACGCGATATTTTCTTTACGACACTTTCAAACACGCCGTCCGTGCGCGATCCAACCAACCGATATCGTGCGCAACCCCTCTAATGACTATGGCGGCGCGCAGGTGCCGCCGCCTATACCGCTCGAGTCGGAAGTGTCGCGATCTCCGCGCTCTCGCAGGCTGTGATCGTTATGAAATCGTTATTTTTTATTTTACGGCCAACTCCACGATTTTTTTATCGAAATTTTCGTATTCTTGCAAATGTAAACATTACGGACACGAAACTTTCAAGTGGTTAAATTACTAATGGAATAGCAAAGATTTCGAGATTTGAAATTTAGGATCGGAACGACTTTACATTCGAAAAATTATTCTGGACAAAACGTTATTTTATAATGAAATTTTGATTGTGCCAGTAAACAACGGTTCGCTCTTGTTTTTCCGGCGATTGAATTATATCGACAGACTGCAAATCGATAAGTCATATATTTTTTCAACGGAATCCAGCCCCTCTTGGTCTAACGATACACTTATACATAAGGGAATACTTGAAGTATAAACACTTGATGCTTTGATTGCGTAAATAAAATACGCTGCCAGCTGCTCTGGCGGAATGCTTCCTTGGAGGTACCAGATAATTTTAGTTTATTTATATTTTAAGTAATAAAACTTTCTCGGGCAAAATATTTAGAAAAAACTCTCAAGCGTTAAGGAATTCGAAAATAAAACAAATTAACAGCATTTTGCGCATGACAATGATTCACATACCTCACACCGAAAAAGATGGGTCGTTTAGAAATGAAATAACTCAGGCTACTTATCTCCAAATTTTGCGCGCAGCAGCTCATTTTAAAGCTGCTTGAATAAGCTTTAAAATGAGCCCTCGCGCGTTCAGAAATTCATTATACATCCAAAGTTACAGTATACACCTAAAAACCCTTGAAAAATACCTATATTTTTTAATTTTAAAATATAGCTATAAAATTTTTTCTATTCGATAAATTTACTTGAAAATTATTTTTCCACCTACCTTGACGGATTTTACAACATATGAAAAAAGGTTCATAGGAATCCATCCAATAGGAAAGCCATACCAGTTGATAATACAGTCACACACATACACACATACGGATTCCATAAAAAACGACTTTGTAGGCTTCCCATAATTTCTGCTGCAAAATATATGGTAATATTCTTCAATGACGATACGCAGAAAGTTTAGCTCTTTCAAAAAAACTAATTCCGAAACGTGAAATATCAAAAAAAAAAAAGCGAAAACAAAGCTTCCTCTCCAAGGAAGCAAAAAAAGCAAACACTGCACTCGTTTATTTTTATCTTTAATAAAATAGACTCGCTCGACGAATAATGATTTCGATTTACGATAAACAATAAAAACTTAAATTTATACTCCAACCTGAGAGAGATGACGTATAATAAAATTCAGTAACGATACACACACACAAATACCTAATGCAAAAGTGCTTCAACTGCTGTATAAAAGAAAAGAAAGAAACAACGAGAATATCTTGGTAAAACGCGTGACGGTCTTAAGTAGCGATCGAACTATCAAATTTAAAGACTTACTTAAAAAGTTGGCATCGAGTGTCCGCTATAAAATAAAGTCTCGTAAAAAATCTTCGCTCCCAATGAAAAACTTTTCTTTCCCCGCGCCGCTCGACAAACTCGATTAAGCCGTAGTCGCGCGCGGCACAAGGAGAGAAAAGCACACAAAAAAAAAAGAAGGAACGAAAGTTTGTTCGGAATTAGTCGAAGTACGTCGTTTACGTGTAAATTTCGCCTCGCCAGGAAATTACTCTGATCGAGATTAGATGCACGCACGTGGCTTAATTTGATTTAAAAGAGAGAGAGAGAGAGAGAGAGAGAGAGAGAGAGAGAGAGAGAGGCGTGTCCGGGGAATGCACTCGAGAATAGACTCGTCGTATAGCTTTTGGTGATGTGCGAGGGAAAGAGTAGTAAATCTGAGCTTTTCTTTCGACTGTTGCTGCTGTATATATCTATATGCTCGAGCGTTGAGTGCGACTCTCTCGAGCTAAATAACGCTCTTTTGTAAATAATTTATCGCGCTAATATTTCCCCATTCACCGCTTCCATTAGGCCGCGCGCTCAATGAGTAGAGCTACTGCATTAGCATAATTATCCGCGCATTCAAGTGCCAACTGCAATTGAGAATTAATGAAAATTTTTTTTAAAAAAACTTTGAAAAGGACAATGATTCGAAGCTTCTTTCAAATCGTTATGATAATACAACGTCGCGGAACTCTCGAAAAAAGCTTCTTTAGCGAGAAAAAAATTTTTCGATAAATATTCATGATTTTTTGCGTACTCTCTCACGTAAAAGGCTATCGAAAGCGAATTTCCGTGTGCTTTTTTTACAAGCTATTTGTTTATTCATAACTCTCAGCGTCTGTTTTTTTTTTTCGTTATTTTTGAATATTAATATTCGCTTGCGCAAGCTGTGCTACGCAACAGCAGTTTTATTTTTAACAGCATCGCAGCGTCTTATTGATTTTATTTTCTAACGTGCACTATTTTCAATTTCCTACAACATTTTTCATAAAAATAAACCGCGAGAAAATTTTAATTCACAATTTTTCGAAAAAAAATGCACTCGCGCTGGCACGCAAAACATAGAGAAGATGAGACCTGATTTAACAAAATATTTTCATTAATTTTTCAATTCAAACAATATTGTGCGGACATTGATCTCCCACAAAAAATAAACTCGTTCAGCAGTAATAATATTTTAATAGAAACTAATCGATGTATTTTTCGATAAGAAAGAGAATCTGTCGCGGAAATAAAATAAGAATCGTCGTCCATGAAAGGACAAAAAATAAAGAGAAGAGAAGCTTCGGCATCTAATAGAAAATCGATTCTCACTCGAAGATTATTTTCCAAAGTTTCGCACTTTATAGATAAAAGAAAGCCCGAAGAAGCAAACTGCTCTTAAAATTTCTCCGTTCCTCATCGCCTCGAGCATTACGAATGAAAAAAAAGAGAGAGAGATAGAGAGAAAGAGAAAGAATCGATCCCCGACGTGCATCTTGATAAAACCATGTGCATCGGGAAAATTGTTATTGAAGGAAACGCTCGTCGCCGTTGGAATGTGCACTTTACTTTTGCCTTTATCCAGCAATTTATCGATACTCAAAAAAGAAACCACCAAGCAAACGCCTCTCATATCGTCGAGGTTCAATAACAGACATTTCCTCGCAAAGTACATAGAAAGAAAAAAAAAGGAAAAATAGCGTACGACAAAACACACGTCGTTTGCACGTGCTCAATCTAAGCCGCAACATTAATAAGACGCTGCAGATAAATCCGTGTATCCACGTATGAATAACAGTTCGAGGGTAGAAAAAAAAGGCGAGTGAGAGAGTTTCATCAGAGAAACGTTCCCTCCGGGGGCTTCTGCGCGCGAAGGTAGAGAGCGAGAGAGAGAGAAGTGAAACATTTGACGCGGGCAAACGCACTTGACACGTATATCTCGAGCAGTTTTCCTCTTACGTGCTGCTGCATATTTGATTGCTGCTTTCTTGCCTTGCGCGCCAATTGGATAACGCGCTTTTTCCCGCCGCATGCCTCAGCCTCGAGGCAGACTTGCTGATAAGAGTTTACGCCGGCTGATCGAGGGGTTGCTTCTCTCTCTCTCTCTCTCTTTTTTCGCCTTCTCTTTCTGGTCTTTTTAGTGGGAAGTAGATTGCATTCGATAAAAGAGATATGTTTGCTTTTCTTTTTTCATGGACTGCTTGGCTTTCGAACAAAGTTTTTTTTTACGGCCACCGAGTTTTAATGAATTTTGTTGTGTGATTTTTCCTCGTGGCTTAACGACGTCGTTTTCCAAAAATTCCTAAACTTTTCACTTTAACGCGAGTTTGCCGATGTCGACGTACAGCACGTGAAATGAATATAGTATTCGTCATTTTTTTTTTTTTTTTGAACGCCCGAAAAAGATGCACAGCCTTCGTGTCTGACCACACAGCGAGTCTTTCTACTTATCCTTGAGAATCAACAGCGTCCTTTTGGCCGCCGCGACCTTAATCAGATCGTGGAAGGCCGCCTTCTGCTTTCCCGCGAGCCCGAGTAATTCAAAAAGACTATACGTGTCGATTCCTTCACTGCCACGCCGAACAAAGAAGTAAGAAAGAGAATAACGAACAATAGGCAGGCGCGACTTTGTCGATGTATTTGATCTTATATATACGTATATATATATGCGTATCGTGGAGAGAAAACAAAAAGTCGAGCGATCAGTTATATATTATTCTACCGTATCGCTGCTGTTACAGCTTTCCACTGCGATTCGAATAATATTTCCGCAGTAACATCGAGAGAGAGAGAGAGAGAGAGAGAGAGAGAGAGAGAGAGAGAGAGAGAGAGAGAGAAATGCTCGAGTTTGAGTTTTACTGCGGTGATGTTTGCCAAAGTAACATCCGTTCGTATATAGCGTGTATACACACTAATGCCATTTTCCTGTTTCGTCTACTGGTAATTTTAACAGTTGTTGCTGCAGCCGGATCGGTAAATATTTGCAGCTTGCGTTACTTTTTTTTTCGAATTATCTCTTTATTACAAAGTGGTTATTTATTTAGCGAGAAATATTCATCTAATGTATGTTTTTGTAAAATTATCAAATAACTCATTAAATATTTAGTGTCTTTTAAAAAAAATTTGCAAACTTTACGATCGAATTGATCTGTATTTAAACAATCAATCAGACATACAATAAGCAAGCAGTTGCCCTTGTGCTCACAATCATCAAAGCACCGTTAGTGATGTACGACAAGACGACAGCCAAGTAGTCGGGTTTATGCATCGACCTACTAAAGAGGAGATCCGCAAACAACAACACTTCGAGTACATGATCGAGGAAGTGTCAGGCAAGGAGTACGGACACATGGACGTGTACATGGTGAAGCCATTAATGAATAAAGAAACCGACATTTTCAGTATTTACATACTGCACGACGAAAACAAGATTTGTAAAGTATTACAATGAAAACTGCGACCCCAACTACTTTATATACATTGACGAGGTGTTTATTACTATTCTCGAGGGATATCGACGTATTATCATTGTCAGCAATACAAGTACTATCGATACCAAAGAAAAAAAAATACGCCAATTTAGCGAAAAATTCATGAGATTCGTCGAATCAACAACGTAGACTTTATACTTTCAGGTCTGTGCGCCGGTCGATACTCAATTTGGATTTGGATGGCTGGTCTTGATGAGATGTTTTCGTCGCTTGACAGTTTTCTCCCCACTGTTTTTCGCGTCAATTGAAGCTCATCCCCTCTCCCTCTTTTTCAAATCTAGAGATGATGACTGAACGAGAGGGGTTCGACTTGGCGGCTAATAATGATAAATGAAAGTTGTAGCATATTTTTTACCGAATAAATTTTAAGTTTTTTTTCCGTCTTGCTTTTCTCGGATATTTTTATCGTTTCGCGACCGTGACAGTGAAGTTTGAGGATTAATGAACGCAATGTTTTTAGCAAACAGGCAAGGAAGTCAACAAAAAAAATAAAGTGTGTCGTTCTGAAAAGAAGCTTTACAAAAAAAAAACTCAGTCAATAAGAAGACGTGAATTATTTGTTTTTCATTTGTTCTGTAAGCATTGTTGTCGCATTCTATCGGAATTATGGTATAAGCACCATCTTCAAATCGCTAGCAGCGTAACGATGAAATCAAAAAAGAGCGTCGGCGCAGAAAGATAAGAAACACTGAGCCAATAGAAAGCCATGATTTTGAGCTCATCAATTTCTTTCCCTTTAACCATCGCCGTATATCGCCATTAACTGCTTTTACAATTTATACGAGCACATTCGAGATCGCGTTTTCAACGAAAGTTTTAGCGATCTTGACGTTAATTTAAAAATAAAGTCAATAGAAACTTCCTGCGCGGGGTGAAAAAGAAATTTATGGAAATTTAAAAAAAAAGTAAAAAGCGGAGAAACTTTGAAACTGCATGTAGCGCGGTAGTTTTTCGTGCAAAATTAAATACACAAGCTACCGCTCGCGGGCTTGGCGTTTGTACGGACATTTCTAGTAAGCTTAACTTCACCCTTGCGCATAATGAAAGCAATTACGGAAAATTTGTGACGGCCCTCATCATCAAAGCTGCCTTGCGCTCTCGCGCTCTCTCTCGTGAAAGTAACGTCAGACGTATTTGAACTTGGAATAATTAATTAGCTCGGCATAATTTCTGTCTGAAATTTAATCAACAGCTTCTGATGAATATTCGGCATCCTGATTGCCGTTCTATTAGGCAAGGAAGCAATTTTTTTCCTAATTTGTTTGTTATGCAAGGGTAGTAAGAATTATACCGAATACGCGTAGATGAAATTTTAAATTTAATTTTTGTTCCGGTAAAAGTAATTTACTCTCGAAATTCATCGCAATTTCGAAAACAATTCTGTTACAAATTGTACCTGCGCATCTGTAGCATTAATTAACGTACTGTGACAAACCTAACTTTCTTTGATATCGCGACAACGTTAGTTTATACTACATTAATTTAAATTTTAAATAAATTCATGTAAAGCACGAAACAATAAACGTATCGCAATGTGTTTGCCGTGCTCTCTGAAAAGGCTAATTGAAACTTTCAATGACCGCTGCAACGTCAAAAGTTTATTTCAAAAGCTTTAGTTAACCCAATTAGAGCCCCTACATCAAAATCTAAAGTTAACATCCCTTTACAAAACGGCATTCTTCAGTATGGAAAGTAGCATGTTTATTTATAATTTGCCCATCTCCATTCATCCATCCTGCGCAGCTTATGCAAAGCGTCTGACCATACGTCGACTTTACCACTTATCCTTGAAAAATCAACAACTCGCGTGTGCCCGGCCGGAACGACGACCTTTCAAGCTTATGGCCACGTATGCGTCGAAAAAAAATCGATTTTTCGGATCCCGGGACAGCTGGGAGGACTAAAAAAAAAGGAAGAAGACCGGCCAAAAATGATCGATGAAGCGGCAAAAGTAGCGGTTGGCGGCGACGACACGTGGGGCAAAGAGTGGTGTCCGTCCCCGCGGCAACGCGAGGGCCAAACATCGCGAAGCCAACGCGATGAGGCCAAGCGCTCGGTTCGCCCGTTCCACTCACCCACTGGCCGTATTTGCCGAGGCAACATCCGTTGGGGAGCATGTGCGCCGTCCTACTCTGGCTGCTCGCTCTCGGTGCAGCAGGAGGAGGACCTGTCGCAGAGGCCCAGCACAACGCCGTCGCCAGCAGGCCCGTCAACCTTTGTACGTATTTTCTTTCTTTATTCTGTTCTCTTTCTTTTACTTTTCCAGTTTGAACTTGTTGTCGTCGTTGTTTCTCTTGATCCTTCAAGGTACACGGGAAGTTTGCAAAAAAACGAAAGAAACAACTGCGCAAAGAGTCTTTACCGAAAGTTTCTCGGTAAATGTTTGTAAGCTTGACGGATTCATTTTTAAATGCTATGTTAACTTGATGTCTCTCTCTCTCTCTCGCGCTTTGTTCGCAAAACTTTCGGCAGAGACAGAGTACAGTTTGCAAAATATGCACGCGCAAGTATTTGAATTCAAAGAAACACAATTGAATGTACATTCAAAGAATTTATCATCATTGCACCACGCGCGCGCGTGCGCATCTCATCGATCTTTCAATGTAATTAATTATAAAAATAACTGTCCATTATCGTAATCGCATTATTCAGCGTGCAGCTCGCGAATTATGCAAAACAATAAAAGGACTGGCTTTCATTCGCTCGTCAAGTACAATTGCCATTGTTTCTTTTCTTACTTGTTGAAGCATTATTTTCCCAAAATTTACTGCTTCATCCAGCTTATATATATCGTTGTTGCATTGTTTGCACAAACATTATCATCCTTGCGAAAATTAATTCGGTATGTCATTGTTATAAACTTATCAGAAGAAAAAACTTTCCCTCGTGCACTAATTTTCTTTTTCCGACCCACTTGAAAAAAAAGGTAAAAATAAACTTTTTACGATATTTCGAAAAAAATCGATACTGCAAAAGAAAAAAAAGGTTAAGCTAACAAGCGAGAAACGCACTTATTTCGAAGCTATAGTACATTTAGCTCGATCGATTTATCGTTTCGAGCATAAAACTAAACAGACGACGAGAGAAAGAGAGTCGCCCGAAAAAAAAAAAAGAAATAAGCGATGTAATCTTTATAATTTATTCGAAAAACGGCGCATCAGTATCCATAATTCACGGTAAAAAGTTTATACAGTTATCTCCGAAATAAACCACAGCAACGATACCGTATCTCCGTAACTCTCCTCGACGGCGACGGCGATTTCGCGCAGCATAAACTCAGCGTTCTCTCTCCCTGTGCGCACTTGAAGATATACGAACGCACACAACTCGTCGTGGAATCTTATTCTTAATTGTCGCGAGAAAAAAAAAAAGAAGAAAAGCCAACGGAAGCAGACGAAAATTCACTCGCTTCCGTATTTTATGTATTTGGTGTACTTATTATCGAGCAAGGTCGTTGGAGCACAAATCAATAAGCCGATAGGTCAGCCTTGTTCCGCGCGTATTACGGAGGGTGTGAAAAAAAATATACATACGTGTGCGGAGTAGGCTTGAAGAGCTCGCGAAGCTTATTATAAAGGTGGCGATAATTGAAAAGCTCGGCCAACAGCGACAGTTCCGTCCCCGGTGCTATATATAGTTTGCGCCAACTTGCCACTACTCTGGCGCGGAATTAGTCGCTTGCTTTTTGCAGCGGCTAATCAAGTTTCTCTATTCACTTGTCTGCCCATTCATTGAGTTTTGCCCCTTAACTCGCTTCAACAGAGTCTTCTGCTAATGATGAACGGTAGTTTGGACTTGAATAGTATCTTGTATTTTTCTTTTTTAATGTTTATCAATTGGCGTACAACTTTCAGTTCGATTCCGGGAATTAATAACCATTAGGGGGGTCTTCTAATGTACGGATAATCCAACAATGTTCGCGCAGCGAATATAGCCGCGGCGCGAGCGCAATATATCGGATAATTATTCATGTTCTATTTCACAAGGAAATCCATTCACAGCCACTGAATGATATCGTAATGTGCGCGAGCGCGCGCGATGGGCTATATATATATAGTATGAATGGACTCGGTAAATGAAATAGCCGATGTTGGAAATCCCACTACTTTTAGCTTGATAAGTCTTTTCAGCGGAGATACATCAAAAGCCCTCGACCATTTTTTGCTCTTTTTCCATCTTTTCAGCTTTATATTTATTTTTTTCCCCCTCGCTAATCTAATATTGCTATATGTGTAGGATGGGAACTTTAATTTGTAAAAGCATCATCGCGTCTCAAAGGACCCTTTTTTATTTTATTAAAGCGAGCACTCGTTACGAAAAGAAGAAAAAAAGTCAGGACGTTAGCTACCTAATTCCATCCTAAAAATTTCAACGGCACTGCACTGCAGGAAATACTTATCGTCGGCGACGAAAAAGAAAAAAAAACAATCTCCTTGAAACAAAAAAAAAAGCTGCAATATTCAGCTAGAGAGAGAGAGAGAAAGCACACAAAGGCAGAAAGTCAATTTTCCGCGAGGCGGCCGCGTATAAATATTACACGAGCGCACTGCGAAAAATCGTCACAGTTTCCCCGCGAGGATTATCGCGACGACGACTGCCTTGCGGCTGATTCTCTCTTTCCCTCGTTTTTTTTTTCTCCCTCTCTCTCTTTTACTCGAAAGAAAAAATCTTCACCACGCGCGTGCCTATTTTTTTTTTCAAAATTATCTAGCTTTCTTTGTATGGAAACAGCAATGCAATTACAACCCCACATCCAAGTTTGAAAAAAAAAACAGAAACGATCTTTTGAAATAGATATCAAAAGAGAAATTCGATATCACTTTCATATCGCGAGTATTGCAGGTAGTAAAGAAAAATAATGGCGTTATATTGAAGTTCTGCCTATATCCCGTGCGTGTCTCATTGAATTTATATCCCTGCAGAATAGAAAAGCCCGACGCCGCGGTTAAATTAAATTTATACGGCAATGGTATTCCCCGGCATGCTTTATAATTTTCATCCTATACAAGTCGCAGATTCGTATCATATATGACTCGAGAGAGGGAGAGAGGGAAAGAGAGCACACTCGTCGCTTGCCTCAAGTGCATATTTCTTACGAAAAAAAAAATTGGTGTTTGAAATAATCTCGTACATCGAATATTGTATATCACAAGCGTCAGCGATATTTAATACTAAAACGAAGAAAAAGAGTAAGAGAGAGAAAAAATTCTCTCTTCTATCCCTAATCATCATTAAAAATTCATACATCCGCACCGCTGCAAGCATAGTATATCGTTACGAATGCAAATGACACACTGCACGTTTCGCTCGTCATCGTCATCAAGCCACGGCAGCAGCGCATTTTAATTGAAAAAGAGCAAAAAAAAAAGAAAAGAAAAAAAAACAGTGTGAGAATTGCACGCTCGCGCGTTTCATCTAGAGCTCGCTAATGAACGATGGGCTGGGGGGTTCATTCAACAGTTGTGATCAACAACGCGGGCAATGACGTGGCGAACAAGAGCGTGAGCAATTCGCTGCGAGCACTCAAGGACAAGAGTCCCGACAAGCTTGGCCAAGTGTACGTAGCTCAGGTGAACGTTACCGATCCCAAAGAGACTCTCAATGCCATTTGCGAGGTCTGGAAGGGCGCTATAACCGGGGACGAGGCTCAGCTGCCGGATTTCGTGCTGGATACGACGACTTATGGTCTTGGCGCTGAAACCGTCAATAGATTTACCGCTTTGCTTGGCATACCAACTCTTTCGGCGCAGTTCGGACAGGAAGGTGATCTGCTGGGATGGAGAGAACTTTCCGAGGATCAGAAACGTGAGTATATATAGTCGTCAGTGCCATTTTCAATTATTGCGGTGCCCGACGATCGAACGCCCGGGGATAATGAAAGGGAGGGGGATCGCCAAATTGCATGACGATGATCAATTTATTAAGCTGCTTGCTCGCGGCGAATTAAACTGCTGCGCCGGCTATTGTCGGTAAATTTCCAATAATACCCAGTTAATACCAATGCTTTCGACGTTTATATACGTGATATTTTTTTTATATTCTTTTTATCGAGTATAATACCGCGATAAGAGGATATTTCTCTCCGCGATATTCGTTTCTTTTGTTTACTGATCCTTTTATGTATAGAGAAGTTTTTTTTTTGTTTTTTTCGTTTGAGTTATTTTTGAAAAATGTAAATGTTCCGGTATAAATTTTGCAATCTGTCGGGATAGCGTGATTTATGGAAAATTTCATAACGAAGATAAATTTTACTCGCGACAGTCGATGTATAAATTTTATTCGTCGTTTTGTATACTTCGCAAACGATTAGATTTTTTTACAACCAACAAAGTATATTATCGAAAAATATCGTGAAAAGTGGGTAATTAAAGTTTGCAAACGCCAATGAGAATTCATTCGCGTATAAGTCGTATACATCTAGAAGCTCGGCGGTGCGCGTGACATTGATGAGAATTAGTTGTCGCGCAAAAGTACCGAGCGTGTAAAATCGTCAGGTAACACGCACACACGCGATATACACAAGATCCGCTGGAGAGAAAGCGGGGAAAACGCCCACGAGGGAAAACCGCACCCGCAATAAAGTCCGCTCGCGCGATTGCATTTTTTATCTGAAAAGCAGCTCTTTATTTATTGGAATCCGCTTTTATATCAATAGAGAGTAGAGTAATAAGAGAGCTCGTGAAATGTGTTATTACGATTTTCTAATTAAAAAAAAAATTCTTCGAGCATAAATCGAAAATTACCAATTTATCCGTACGCGCGGCGAGCTTTCATTTGCGCTTGAGAAAATTCGCGTGAATAAATTAACGTCGTCCACGCGCCCACGGAAAGTTTCAACGTTAATTACATAACTCGTAGATAAATGCAGAGAGGCAACATTTGAATTTGTGTACGAGCGAAAGTATATTGGAAAGAGAATTTAAGTTAGCCGTATTTGTAATTTGAGGCAGGGAAAGCTAAAAATGAGGCAAGTTATGTGTGTGTGTGTGTGCACAGAGTACCTGGTGCAAGTGATGAACCCAGCGGACCTGATGCCGGAGGTGGTGCGCGAGCAGTGCTCCCACTTCAACATAAGCAACGCGGCGATCCTGTTCGACGAGACGTTCGTGATGGACCACAAGTACAAGAGCCTGCTGCTAAACGTGCCCACACGCCACGTGATAGTGCCTACGAAGCCGGCGGGTACAGCCCTGCGCGATCAGATCTCGCGGCTGCGGGACCTGGACATCGTGAACTTCTTCGTGCTGGGTACCGAGGCGAGCATATCTGCTGCTCTGCAGGCTGCCAGCAGCCTCGGCTTCACCGATCACCGCTACGGCTGGTTCGCCGTCAATCTCAACGAGGACTTTACCATCCAGTGCCCCGACTGCAAGCGCGCGCGGATCCTCGCGTTCAAGCCCGAGGCCTCGGGCAGCCAGCAGCAGCTCAGCGAGCTCACCAGCAGGGGCGCCCTGCCCAAGCCCTGGATCCAGTCGGCCTTCTACTACGACCTCGCCAAGATCGGCGTGCTGGCTATGAAGGCGGCCGTCGACGCTGGCGAGTGGAGCCCGAGCCGCGGCAGCTACATCAGCTGCGACGAGTACGCCGAGAATACGACGACTCCGCTGAGGAATGTGGACTTCAAGAGGAGGCTGAGGCAGCTCACCGAGGCCGAAGGCGCTTTCACGCCGACCTACGCGGGCTTCAGCTGGGGCAGCAAGAATGGCGAGAACCAAGCCAAGTTCGAGGCGACTGGCGTTGCTATTCAGATCAAGGAGAGTCGCGTGATGAGCGAGGAGCCAGTTGAGTCCTGGCAGGCTGGTATCGACGTGCCCCTGACCGTGAGTTTCAGTCGCCCATTCTCAAAGTCTGCACGTCTGTCTGTCTGTGTTGCACGTGTTTTTCGATTTTGCCTGCAGCGTGCGTATGCCTTCTTCCAGTAGCGCAGGTCTGACTAAACTGCCTCGGGCGTTGCTTGCAGCTGAAAAATCCGGATCTGGCGGCGAACCAAACAGCGGTGACGAGCTACCGCGTGGTCACGGTCATCAAGCCGCCGTTCGTCATGCACGACAATCAGACCGGCGAATGGTCGGGCTACTGCATCGACCTGCTGAACAAGATACGCGAGCACGTAAGCTTCGAGTACACGATCGAGGAGGTGGCCGACAGGGAGTACGGGAACATGGACGAGCAGGGCAACTGGAACGGTATGGTGAAGGTGCTGAAGGACAAGAAGGCCGACATCGCTCTGGGAGCTCTGGCAGTGATGGCCGAGCGCGAGAACGTCATCGACTACACCGTGCCCTACTACGATCTCGTCGGCATCTCCATCCTCCGCAAGAAGCCCAAGATCCAGACCTCCCTCTTCAAGTTCCTCACCGTTCTCGAGACCGACGTCTGGCTGTGCATCCTCGGCGCCTACTTCTTCACCAGCCTGCTCATGTGGCTCTTCGACAAGTTCTCCCCGTACAGCTACCAGAACAACCGCGAGAAGTACAAGAACGACGACGAGAGGCGCGAGTTCACGCTCAAGGAGTGCCTGTGGTTCTGCATGACTTCGCTGACACCGCAGGGTGGCGGAGAGGCACCTAAGAATCTGTCCGGCAGGTTGGTCGCCGCCACCTGGTGGCTCTTTGGATTCATCATCATCGCCTCTTACACCGCCAATTTGGCTGCCTTCCTCACTGTGTCCCGACTGGATGCGCCGATCGAGTCCCTCGAAGATCTCAGCAAGCAATACAAGATTCAATTCGCTCCGGTTCTCAACTCCTCCGAGTATCGATATTTCGAGAGAATGTCTGCTATCGAGAAGCGATTTTACGAGTAAGCATCTCGCTGTGTTTACCATGCAAACAGTACTAATCATCGCGTGCTTTTCATATTAAACTGCACAAATCCTCGTGCACCGTTTATTTTTTAATATAAAGCGACTTTTAATAAGTGTACGGGAGGCCGAGCGCTGCCTACTCTCTGATATTTTATTAAAAGCGTATAAGCAGAGAATCAAAAAATAGCTTCGCTTTATCTCCTCTTCGTCGCTGTTTTTATTATTTTTTTCCTTTTTTTTCGGTCCACCTTGCGAAATTACTTTGGACCGTGCCGAGTTAATTGGATATGAGAGAGTAAAATTAATTAAATTTCAGGATTGCAAGGGGGTCGAACTAGCAAGAAAATGTGGACCGCGCGAAGTTTACGCGTGTCGTCAATTTGTAGTGCGTGAAATCTACTTAGAGAGTTCATACGCGCGCTCTTGCGTCATGCACGTGTATGCGACTGTTCACTTCAACTTGTTAGTTTCAAGTTGTACAATCACGTAGTTTAATCCGCTTATTAATCCTTCGAATTCGTCGAAGCGTAATTGTGGGATCGCTCGCGTAAATAATAATTGAATAAAAAGCCAAATAAACAATAATGTGAAAAATCATTGCCTTTTCGCAGGATCTGGAAGGACATGAGCTTGAACGATAGCCTGAACGACATTGAGCGCTCGAAGCTAGCAGTATGGGACTATCCGGTGAGCGACAAGTACACCAAGCTTTTCCAGACAATGCACGACACCGGTTTCCCGAAAAGCCACGAGGAGGCTTTGGAGCGAGTGAAGAATTCTCAACCAACCGAATTCGCGTACATTGGCGACGCAACCGACGTCAAGTATCTCGTTATGACCGACTGTCAATTCGCCCAGATCGGCGATGAATTCTCTCGAAAACCATATGCTATTGCCGTGCAGCAAGGATCGCCGCTCAAGGATCAATTCAATAACGCGTGAGTTTTACTTTATTTTTTTTTATTACATATATATACTCGAGCTTGGCGCGAGAATATCGACGAAAGAAAGTTTTAGAAAATGCTGGTGCAGCATTATGTGTGCACACAAAAGAGTCATCGACAAGTTTAACGTCGGTTAGAAAAAAAAAAAGAATTTTCTGCCCGCACAACTTTTTTTTCTCTGCTTTTATCGATCCACCCACCCCAAGCTTCCCGCATGAGAGATTCGGATTATATGGGCAATTTAACGCGAAATTTTAAAATGACTACGCACCGTCGTTTCCTGTACCCAGTGTCCGTCGACTGAATAATAAAATGTGCGCATTTCTTTTATAAAAGAAATTTGAACGTTTTAATACAGTTGTCGATTTATCGAGCGGAATGTTACGAAATAAATTAATTAAATTTACGCTTACCAGTTGATTTAACTTTCATCAAGTTAATAAGAATAATAAACGGTAACTAGCTCTGTTATTATATATACAATGCCAAAAATCGTAGGCACTTTTGAATAATGCAGAATGTTATATTATTTCAAATTCAAACAAATAATTAGCGCGAGAAGTTTTCCTAACAAGTTCGTAAAAGGCTTTTGTGACTTTAACACTACGCTGCTATAAAGAGTTTTCGTCAAAGTGACATTTCGTATCACTTAGGAACAGTGTTTTTCTCCTTGTGAGTATCGAAATCAAGCAGCAAATTTCGCTATAAAATTAATCAACGTTAATGTCCTGCGGAGGTTTAAATTTTTTTTTTTTTTTTTTTTTTTTTTTTTTTTTTTTTTTTTTTTTTTTTTTTTTTTTTTTTAA
>JAWWMK010000040.1:15195573-15249580 GCA_035047105.1 Galeopsomyia nigrocyanea
CCTCTTTTATATAAAGTTTTGGTTATCTGAGGTAAATGAATACTTTTAATTCTAGTATTACTTTTGGAGTCCATATATTTTGCTTTAAATTGATTATAAAAATTTACTACAATGAAATTCACTGCTATAACATTCATAAATTGATGATTAGAGTGTGATTAAATTACCGTACGTACAATGTAAGGTAAAACGAATTTCCGCGATTAATTAAATTTTGCTTTTTACTCGGGCGAAACAAATCGTATCGATCGAAGAAAAACAATTATTACGGTAGATTGAGCATGAACAAAAAAAAAACAAATATCCCACACTGTCTAGAATCCTACTGATGCTGAATCGTCGCGAATTGGAGAAATTGAAGGACACCTGGTGGAACAAGAACAAGGAGCGCAAGGTTTGCGGCCGCGACGACGACCAGAGCGACGGGATAAGCATCCAGAACATCGGTGGCGTTTTCATCGTGATCTTCGTGGGTATCGGCCTGGCCTGCGTTACTCTCGTCTTCGAGTATTACTACTATCGCTTCAGGCCACAGGCGCGCAAGAAGCATCAGTCGCAGAGTCAGCGCAACAACAATCTCAAAAATCCGATACCGACTATCAACTCGATGAAATTTAATCTCAGGCCCGCCCCTACCCAGCCATTGGAGCCGAATAACCATCGATTTTAAAGCAAATTCGATCAGATTCTTTCTTTTTTCTCTCTTCTCGTTTGCCAGTGCTGAAATATATTGCTGATCGATATTGATGATTGATTACATTATATAGACGTTCCGAGTGCCTTGAGAAATATACAACAAAATATATAAGAATGTTCCTCCTCCCAATACTCGTGTGCGAATAAAAAAAAAACGTCGATAATTCAATAATCGGTCCTTGATCGATTCGCGAGTGCAGCTAATTAATTTTTCTTCCAACTCGGCAAATTACAGAGATTCTATTTATTTCTATTTTTAATTTTTGTACTTCTTCGTTGTTCAGAAGTTCATTGGTGAATGGAAAAACTTTCGTTTTAACGGAAAAAAAAGTTCCCCGGGACCTTCGCTAGCTCTAAAAATAAAGTTGTATCGATTTTTTTTCGCGGCTAATTATCTATACTTTAGCGGAAAAAAAAATGTTTTTTCTTTTTCGAAATTGACATTTCGTTAGTCGATACTTTGCATACAAAAAAATGTAGCTTAGTTTAGTTTCCAGTGGAAAGTAAACGCGTTCGGACCTGCGTTTCGTTTTTCAATAGTGAACTTGAAACGCAAGAAATGAAGTTTTAATAAAAAGTGATGGTTCAATCTTGAAACAATATTGTTGCTCTTTGATAGCCGAAAAAGATATTTGAGAACAAACTCAAAGTTTTTTTGATTCAAAATAGAACGTATCGTTGAACAACCTTTTTTCAACATAACACAAATTCTAAACTGAAATTTTTACAATATAAAAAAATAGTTTTCTTCACAAATTGACGTCATTTCAACCATGGTCGATATCTCCAATATAAAAATAGAAAAACAAATTGAATCTCGATACGCCGCGATAAATGAGTGATTCGCATTGTCAGTGAATTGAATTTATCGAAAAAGACAATTTATTGAAAAAACGAAATGATGAAGCGCAAAAAAGCTGCATATCGATGACAAAATCGAATTATCGACGTGGAGCACATAAGCAAAAGCTTTGGAGTTGTTTGTAAAGAATTTTTCCACAATTTATTAAAAAAAACGAAATGTCGTTTCGTTATTCACTAAACTTGATAATAAAAAAAAAAGAAAAAAAAAGAGAAATAGCGTATGGATAAATACGCCTGACAGTGTGTTATACAAATAATTATCTCGCGCGCTCGCGGCTTGCAAGTTGCGCCTGTATATGGATTTCGTGTGATTATCTCAATTTCGAATAAGCGACAGCTGTTGTTAAATGCTTTTTGTCGTCGCTGAAACTTACTGTATGGAGACATGTAATTTGAAATCGAGTTATGTGAATAAACAAAACTGAAAGAAAAATAAAAAAAACTGTCGCGACTACTGCGCTTGCAAATCCCCAGACCTCCATTAAACGAGAAATTATAGAAACAATGCAGCTCGGGAAAAAAGCATCGCTATCGATTGTCGCGAATATAAAAATTCTGTCGGCGGCAATTGCAGCATCGATTGCAAAACAAGGCTCGCGTTGCAAAGGGGATTTCAGTCGAAAGGCGTCAGCATGATGAACAAGACGGAATTGCGAATCTTGACGATTCCAAAGCCGCCGTTCGTCATCTACGACGAGAGGGCAAATCATTTCGATGGCTTGCTAATAGAGCTACTTCACGAGTTATCGCTTCGTCTGGGGTTTAGCTACAATCTGACCATTCAGGAGGATGAGAAATACGGGCATATGGACGAAGATGGCAGCTGGGATGGATTGATTGGCGAATTGACGAGAGGCAAGGCTGATGTTGGCCTCGCTGCTTTCAGCGTCATGTCCGAGAGGATGGGGGTCGTCCATTTCACCGAACCCGTCTACAAACCCACTGGTATCTCTGTACTCATGCTCAAGACTAAGCCTGTTACTTCGTTCTTCAGGTCATTTCCATTTAATATCTTATAGTACATAGAATTTCTTTGTTCATTTACTAACTTAGTCAAATTCATTTTATTTATTCAGTCTTTTAATAGATATTATTCAACGCAGTTTTTATAGTTTAAATGCACCCAACGTTCAGTTGGAATTTTTGTTAAATAGTCTCTCTTCTTTGGCAAAAGAAGCCCTATAAAACGCGTTACGCAATTTTGATAGAAATTCATATCCAACTCGAATAAACTATGAAATAATTGACATAAAACGCAAAAAAAAAAACACTAAAATTGGAGCAGTTTTTCAACATTTTATGGTTTACTTTAAGTTTGAGATGAGTTTCTAACCAAAATTTTATAGCAAATTTTGTAAATGAGCCCACACGTGAAGGTTTTGCTGCACTAGCAAAACTTTTCTGAAATAAAATATATGGCTAAAATTAAAAAAAAAGGAATAAATGAATTTATGAACTCTGCTACTTCACTGGAGTAGACAAGTACCATTTCATTGCCAAGCTTATAGCTATAGCTTGAAATCTCGAAAAATCTGTTTTTTTATTTGAAATTCTTCCTTTAAGTATTTTTTTATAAAAATTAATTTTTATCGTGATTTCAATATGAATTTGTCTAATGTACAAGAAAAATTATTCGAAGAAAAGATAATTTTGAAGTGTGCCAGCTAAAAGTAGAGTATAGTCAGAATTCTATAGAATCCTCATAATTACAAAAAAAAAATCCATATCAGAATCCACATCCACAATAATACATTTGTCGTTAACAAAGAGCTCGGACAAGAATCAATATAATAGTCGCACCAATTATTTCTTTTTTATCGTTTACCAATACACGAAAAATACTGCAGCGAAATGAACGTTACTCACTGCTCTCGCAATGAAATGCGCTCGAAATTTTTTTCAATAGATGTAACTCGAATCCCCAATGCGCCGCAGACATATCAACTTAATTGGAAATTTTCAATAAAATTTTTCATAGAATTTATCGTTACATTGGCTCAGGCCTTTCAGCGGTAAAAACATGACGTGGCTCATAGTCCACGTACGTGAAGAAATAAATTTTTTTATTTATTTTTTTTTTCATAATTTGTTCGAACTTCACTTTTCCAATCGATAATTCAATGACAAGCCATAGGAAAAACAACTTTACACGTGTGCGTGACACGGCTGACATCAAAATATAAATATTTCTATAGTGGTATTCGACATTACGCTGTATTTCTAATTCGAAACATCGTTGATTTTGTTTTAAACAAATATATTCGCAAATTCAATGAGGCAAAAAGCAATTCAGTAAATATTGATTGTAAATGCATAACCCGCTCGTATATACGTTAAATTTGCTACGTTCAATCGACGTTTAATAATTGAGCAGCTACACGCTGACCTACAAAGTATAAATTGCGTATATATATACAAAGTCGAAGTTTGGATAAACATTAATTCTCCAGATGTGGCAAAAAATAAAATTTCCATATAAATCCGGATAATATAAATCAGAGCCGAAAGTGATCCGGAGTTACGCGCGTTCATACATACGGATTACGTACATATAGGCGGCCCAAAATTTATCATCATATTCCGGGATATTTTATTTTTTACAAATCGATGTTCGTGTTTCCGAAAGCGAGATGTAATTGTTATTGAATCAATAAATAAAATGATGAAAATTATCGAAGCGTTTCGATTTGATGTAAGGATTTAATGAAATTTCCAATTGAAGAGAATTAGACCGCAATTCCGATAGATTTTCAAAAGAAAAGAATGCAATAGATAAAAAGCAAACAGTCGTTCAATAATATGTGATTTCGCGAAAAAAATAACAATTGCATCCGTTCGTTGCGTAATCGATTATTCGCTCAATCGATTCGTATATTTGTAAACGTAATATATCGACCACTCGCGCTTATTATAATATGTGCCGCAGCATTACACACGGAACCTAAAAGCGGATTCACATTTTGCGCGCATTACAAATTCAGCGTATTCGAGTCAGACGTTTCGACTTGAAAAACGCAGCAGCATATTCCGCATGAATTTTCAAAAATGGCATACGTGCCCACTCTACATTCTCTGCTACATTGCGAAATTGGATTTTTTGTTGTTGTTGTTGACAATGTGATTCCCGCCGTGTGAAAGAATTACACCGAGCTTAATACACTGGAAAAACATTGTCTCAGATTCCTAACGATCCTCGAGGCAGAAGTTTGGTGGTGCATAGTAGCCGCTTACCTTATCACCAGTTTACTAGTATGGATTTTCGACACTTGGTCGCCCTACAGCTACCAGAACAACCGCGAGAAGTACGAGAACTCCAAGGAGAAGCGTATATTTACCCTCAAAGAATCGCTGTGGTTCTGCTTGACCTCGCTCACGCCACAGGGCGGCGGCGCAGCTCCGAAAAATTTATCAGGTCGACTTGTCGCCGCAACTTGGTGGCTCTTTGGATTTATCATTGTCGCCTCGTATACTGCCAATTTGGCGGCTTTTTTCACCATCAGCAAGTACGAGAAGACCATCGAAAGCTTTGATGACTTGATCAATCAATATAGATACACTTATACCGTCATCAAAAACTCAACGACCGATACCTACTTCCGCCGGATGAACGACATCGAGCACACCTTTTACGAGTTGCGTATACCTGTTGATTTTCAATTTTTTTTTTTTGCCACTCTTTGATGCTCGCTTTATAATATTGGTTTTTTTACTGAACATTGAAGAGTCCTTTTGAAAATGATAAAATATACTGACGTGTCTCGAATTCCCATTAGAAAGTGGAAGGACATATCATTGAACGACAGCCTGACTGATTACGAAAGGGCGCAGCTCGCGGTCTGGGAGTATCCTCTGAGCGACAAGTTTATTAAAATTTACTCGGCTTTGCAGCATAACAATATGGTCCGGAATTTTTCCGAAGCTCTCGCTAAATTTGATGAGAAGAATGCCCGATTCTCCATCATCACCGAAGCTACCGATGTGCAATTCAAGGCATTGACGGATTGTCGATTCCGTGAGATTGGACCTGAATTCTCGAAGAAACCATTGGCCATCGCTCTACCCAAGAATTCCATTTGGTACAAGAAATTCAACGAGGCGTAAGTGACAATTTGTTTTTCTGCTTATCTCCTTTAATAAGATCTTTTTGCATTATTTAGAGGTAGTTTAAATTTTTCAAGTCCTAAATTATTAATCGTTCACTTGCAATTTTAATTAGAAACCCGGAAAAAAACTCGACGCAGCTTTGTGAGCAAAGTATCCCTTTGACGAAACTCGTAATTTCATTAAGAACTACTTCGGGAGTATCTCCCGGAGTATAATGCAAGCATTCAGAAATTCCAAAACTTATGATTATGAATAATCTAGAGCGCGTTGGATGAGTTACTTTGTCGACTCGTTACAGCGACATTGTGCGAATACGTTGTATCGATTTTATAGATTTTTCATTTGCACTGACCTACTACATACAAAAGCCTCCGGATTACTTTACAACCGTTGTCAATACAAAGAAAAAAAACATAATGTATCGACAACTAATTTTTTCGATGATGAAATTTTCAGAATGATCGAATTAATCAAAGAAGGCTGGCTATTCTGGGCAACGAACCGTTGGTGGGATGAGAATCCAAATCGCGTATGGTGCAACGACTACACTCTCAATACCGGCCTGACAATCGAGAACATCGGTGGACTTTTCGTTGTGGTTGGATCGGGCATAGTAATCGCGGTTGCCACCTTGATCTACGAGTTCTTCTACTTTAAATTCTGCCGCGAGAAGATGGAGCGCTTTTACAACGATAATTTCGAGAAAATCGATGCTTTGGTCTACTTGAAAACTAAAGTTCAGCGCATTACCGACAAGCTCCAGAATCACGAAGAGTAAACTTTGGTTTTTCCTCTCTGTACCCGCTTTCCAATTCTAATCGCACCTGCGAGATCAATGGAGTTTGTTCCGATTCAACTGCAATAAAATATTCGTATCTGTGTGTGTGTGTGTGTGTCAAGGGAGTTCAATAAAGTTTACCAGTAACGGAGATGTAGTCTGCATTAACTTTATTTTCGTCGTTTCCATCGTTTTTACATTTCATTCGAATTTTTTTTTTTTTTTGCTTTGTTATCGCTATTTCACATTTTTTATCGTAAGAAAATTCACGCCACATTTTTTTACTATTCGCATTTTCGCCGTGTTTTGTTTCTCATTTATTTTTTATATTCGTAAAAAGGAGGAGACTCGAAAGTATGTAATTTGCGCCTTTTTTTGGGAAAAAAAAACAACCGAAGAAATTTAATATTTTTGCTATTGATTTCCGATATCGATTTGGTTTCTCTTTTGGTTTTCATCAAAGTCACTCAAACATTATTGTTTCGAGCAGAATTTTTTTTATTATTATAATTGATTTACGTTGGCAGAGTCTACAATAGTGACACTGTTTACAATTAATTTTACCGACTTGTACCTCTTCTATAAAATAATAATCATAATTAATTTGTTTCGGTATTTTCACTTTAAAAAAACAATTTTACAAAGAAATTTCATTTCGATGATTGTATATATATATATAAGGAAAGCAAATTGAGTGTGAAAATAATTTAAAAACCTTTTTCGTGGTTCATCTTTGTAACGTCCAATAAGTAAAAATAACAGAACAGAATTTAAAAAATACGCAACCGTAATCAGCTTCAACAAGAAGAAAAATGAAATAAAATTTACTTTATCTATTTATTAGCTATTTGGTTTCTTTTCCTTTAACAAATTTCGATTATTTCAAAACTGTTAAAGAAAAGTGCTTTGATCGTAAATTTTTTTTTCTGCACTTATATGTTATCGATAAAACGATACTTCTCGCTTAATTTTTTCTTATTTCACATGTATGAATTTATGACCGTGCCTTTTGCGTCTTTTGAAAAGAAAAGAAAAATCGACGTGACACATTCAATATATATTTCACCACAAAATACATTCCGGCAAAAGGCAATCGATTTCCCTTACGGGATAATATCTCATACATCTTTCATCCTTCTTTACTTGTGTGAATCTCTTTCAAATTGAAACGAGGTATCACTTTTACAATTACATTTTTTCATACACATACGTTTCCTCTGTGTTACTTTTCTTTCATATTTTTTTAAAGGTTCTGGGTGGGGGTTTAGGACAAGGACATTTGTGTGGAACAGGAGACAAGGATTAGGAAATATTAACAGTACTAGGACGTGGGATTACGTTAGTTAGTGTTTTAGGGAGTTAAATTATAATAAGGAAATACGATTATGGTAAATTCATTAATAATTAAGGAAAACAACAAGAAAACTTATCAGCACTTGTCATTGCTTCCCTTTTCATTAACGTGCCGCTTCCCTTTCTGTCTGATAGTCTTTCTTGTAAGCATTCAAATATTAAGTTTTTTTTTCATCGTATTCTCTACATTTTAAACTCCTACCACTTTCTTTTTTTTTTGTATCTTTCTTTACCCTCATTTATTAAATTTTTTTTTTTCGTTTCCTTTTTAAATTTTTTTTTATCAAGTAGCACAATATATATTCATTCTCTGCATATGTCGTTTTATTGCAATGAATCAACGCACTAGGAGATAAAAACAAAGAAAAATTAATGCAGATTGCGGAAAATAAAGTATGTTAATGATTTGATCTCACCACGAAATTGTGACGCGTTTGACCGGGATTCCACTATTTATTATTATTTCATTTAATCGTCGAGGGTGAAGAACGAAAACCTCATGAAAAGAAAAGGCAACTCTTTTTCAAATGAATTAAAACTCAACGTTGAAAAAAAAATTTACACTTTTACTAAGTTTGTCTGAAAAAAAATCCCCTTAGCTTCTCGCAATAACGAGATTTTCGTATGAGGTATACACGTGTTCGTTAATTTTTTTTTTCATTCATTTTTTTCGTATATATTATACGTTTTTTGCTCACGTGAGGGATTGAAGTTAACGATAATTGAATTCTCTAAATAAATTGATATTTATCGCACGTCGCGGCACACACATAGTATTCTTTACATTGTCGCGTGTACGGCAAGGGGCTGACCGTGCCGTCTTGGTTTCATGCATAACAAATTCCACATGCCAAGAGGACCCCGTTGCCTATTGTGTTTCTTTTTTAATTACCCATCGTGCGACGAATTTTTTTTATTTTTATTCTTTATTCTAGACTAAAACACAACTCCCTGCTAGGTTGGGTCGCGTCCTCACGGCACAAGTCCTGACGTCAGTGAACTTTAGCGGCCTCACAGTGTTAGTGGGCGCAGCACTGTGAACGGTCGGGACTTGAAGTTGCTGCTATGCCTTCTAAATATCAACGATTTAACTTTTCATTATCTATGTAACTTTTTTAACAGACCAACGCATTGCCTCTCTCAATCAAGGAAAGTAAAGTGTACCTTTTTCTTTCACTACGTGAGAGCATTGCCGGCTGATCCCAGCCCACCTGTTCCAAATCGAAAGAATCCTTCTCGTTTTCGTCGTTTTCGTTCATGTTTACTTCCTCCGCGGCGTTTGACAGATAATACATGCGATCTTTCTCCGAGAGAATCCTGCGCTTCACCGGCGATCTTATCGGCTCGGTTTGAATGCTCTTGTCGCACTGACGAACTCGAAACTTCAGCGTAAGATTCGCTGATACGGCTATTGGCGCCACAAGACTCTCTCGATATTCCATGTATGGACTTTCGCCGCCAGGAAGGTAGAACAAATTTCCTGACTCAGACCTGTAAAGAACCAATGGCGATTAGGAAACTCATTATTACCACCCATGAATGACATTTGAAAATTTAATAAAAGACGAACCTGCGATATGCAACTCGTTCGAGGCTGTTGTTGACCGGGAAAGTAGTGCCATCAGTGTAGTGGCCGTCTTCTTTGATGGGGCGAAAGTGAGTGCGCGCAGAGGTAAGCAGGTCTTCCTCAGGCTCCGGTAAATTATTTGTTTTTTGCTGAGTCGAGGATTCTTTTTCGGCAACAACGGGTACGACAGGATAGTAGCAACTGTCTGTGCGAGGGCTTTGACCCAGCGTTGTGATATTGTTTAGACCACCCCAACGCCAAGGACCATCGCCAGCTGAATCTTTCCATGTTGCGTCTTCTGAGGGATAGAGAGAAAGCATTATTATAAATTGAAAAAAGTTTCAAGTTCGCGCATAGACAAAGAAAAAACGTACGAGTTTTTTCTTTATTTCCGGATTCGTCGGAGCAATCCTCAATGCTAAACAAATCGACGTCCCACGGTATGAGCGGCGAGTCATCGATGTGAGTTTCCCGATAACAGTACTCTGTATCTACGGCACCTTTCTCGAAGTTAATCATCGGAAAGGTGACATCGCCATGGTCGGTTGGCCATAGCGGTCCCGATGGAATGGAGAGGGATGGAGCTGCCCAAATTGAATCGGTACCTTGAGATATTCCTGGACCAGTGTCCCATAATGCCTCGAGGCTCTCGTCGAATTTTGCCTTTAGCTGCGCCAACTTTAACTGATCCAATGCGAGCTCTTGCTCTTTTTCTCTCTCGCGCTCCATCGGTTTAGCGAATCCGGAATCCTCTTTGTCTTTTTTCTGTAATTCAGTGGCCTGCGTCAGAAAACGATTCTTTAATAAATTTTTCATTTCGATTTTAATGGTAGTTTGAAAATAAAAAAATAGATTGACTTACGATGGTAACCTTGTTTTTCTTCTGACGGGCCTTGTTATTGTTGTTCTTATTGTTACTGTTGCTTAAACCGTTGTTCTTTTTATTATTATTATTATTACAATTATTATTATTATTGTTATTATTGTTGTTGTTGCTTGTGATGCGTTCTTTCCGGTGCGGAGGCTTTTTGGGGGTGGTAGGTTGCAGGGCCGGGAATGCCGCGTAGTAACGTAGAGCGCGATCACGAGGAGTCAGAGTCTCGTAGGGGACTTTAACCTCGGCTTCAGTGGCAGTTTTTAGTTCCTCTGGATCGTCCTTTGAGTCGCTACCTTCGAGATCTCGTAGTTTGGCGCATAATTCGTCCACTAATGACTCGACTCCACATTTCTGTAAATTACAATCAAAGAGACTCATTAGAGCGAATCCGCTTAAAGGTGCATTAGGGAACGGTCGTAAATCTTGAGCGAGACGAACCTGATCAGCGGCATTAGTAAGGCATTGAACGACGGCACGGCGTTGCTCCCTATCACCCTGCAGTGGCAGTTTGGAGCAGCGTGGCAGCCTGCTGGTAGGTTTGAAGGCGGCTGTGGCGGTGGTGGCTCGTTGGCGCTGTGTATGAGTGGCTGGCGTATGCGCTGGTGGTGGTGATAGGGCCGAGTCGTCCGGATGTCGCAGTAAGCTGAGGACGAAGCGCGAGTAGGCAACTGGATCGATGCCCAGCGCGTCCAGACGCTGCTCCAGCCAGTTACGCAGTTGTTCTTCCTCGGCCCTGACGCCACCTGCCCCTACAGCCGGTGACGCCGCTATCCCGACCAGCTGCAACGCCGGGTTTCTCATTCCTCTACCTGATGCTGCTGCTGCTGCTGATGCTGCTTCTGCTGACGTGCGTTTTCTTTGCCGCCTCTGCCGCCGGAAGCACGCCTCCTCGAGCCGCGAGTTCTCCAGAGCTCACTAGCTCCCGGGGTGATCATCCTCTCTCTTTTATTCCAAAACCATTGTGTCTCTGCAAAAAAATCAAATGCATTAGTCTCTTTTGCAATTACGTCCAACTGCTTGCGATGAATACTCAAAGTACAGATGGAACATCTGCTTCCTCTTCCTTGGGGAAACAGTGTGATTGACTTTTCTGAGAAAAATGATTTGATGATTTGTTAGGTCAAGCTTTCGGTCAATAGAACATATATATTATTTACAGCATGAAGCTTACATGTTGTTGTGCAATCATTCTTGACCACTTGAAAATTATATTGATATACTTGGGTAATGACGTAATAGGCAAATACGAGCAAATATTAATGTTGCAAAAACATTTGACTTGTTATGCGAATCAACATGAATCCATGGTCCACCGTAACAATTTAAAATGAATGTCGCTGTACATTTGAGAAAAAGTAAACAAATAAATATACATACCTAGTTACAAAGTAGTTTTGTCTGTCCTTTCGTTTGTGACTTCGTTGAGTGTCCACCACCAAAGAAAATGTGTGTCGTCTTGAAGAGTAATGATTGTGTGTACTTGTTATTGCTAATGTAATTCTTGTTTAGGCTTGATTGCAACAGCTCGTCGTTAGTCGTTAATTCTTCTTGTCGTTTCGATAAATTTTCTTGTTATTTTTTTGTTGCTCTTTGAATGTCGTCGTTACTGTTGCTTAGTGTGTAGTGGCCCTCGTTCCATGTAAGTGTGTGGTGGATGTTTCGTCGTCGTCGCAAGGATGACAGGCTCTAATGCGAAATGAGAAGTGTTGTCTCCTTCCCATTTTGACACTGAAACAGCCAAGACACAAGCAACGTATTGAGCATTGTACTATTTTCAAAGAGTTCGCGCGCGCGTTTGCGCATAAAACCTGCGACGCGTGTGTCCGTGTCCGTGTGTGTGTGAGTGCGATATACGTGTGACTAAGCGCGCAACTACCGTGAAAAAAAGACAGAGATGGAAAACCCGATAAACAGAGCTGTCATTCACGCTATCGTTTACGCCCTAATCGACTGTTCATTAGCAATTGTCTTCTGCAGAGAGCCACGGTCAAAGAGACTCACTCTCTCTCTCTCTCAAAAACTCTTTCATCGCACAGCTAAAACGCATCAATATTCATGCACTGATTGAACTGCCAAACGTCTCGAATTACAACACACACTCGAAGCTCGCTTCGGACACAATGAAAAGCATGCACATCACACACCAATGTTATGAAAGCTACGCACGAATGAAAGTGCAACAAAGTCATATTAGTAAACACACACCGATGCAACTCGCGACAAAAACTCCTCGTGACAATATATAACAATCGTCGTCGTCGTCGTCGATCAAAAGTCCCCTCGGCGATCCCGCTCCGACGAAGAAAAGTCCAATCGTCTCTCTCGCTCGGTCGCGCGAGAGGGAGAGAAAACTGTGTGTTTACGTATATAACGTGAGTCACGTCGGAGAGCGCGCGCGAAACGCGTGACATCGTCTCGGAACTCGTGGCTTTGTAATCAACGCTCAAGACAACTCGTTGGATAGAGCTTGGAAAAACGAGTCGGATGGTGGTGATTGTGAGATAAATAAGCTTACCTGCATGCCCCGAGAGATGATTTTCACCCCGGCCTTCTCTACACACCCCACTCGGTGAAAAACATGGCGGGCCACTGAGCTCGAGCCTCGCCTCCCTTCTTCCAGATTTTCAGACAACGACGTACTTATCAACACGGGGCGCCACGGGCTTGACAGACTCGTCTGCTGCTTTTTGTTTCGATTTTGAATTCTGACTTCAGTGCTGATCGCTTTGACTTTTTTGTCTGACGAGTTGATTCTTTTGAGTTTTTGGAACATCATAATGATTGGTTCAGGATAATTTTATGCTCGAATTGCTTTGTTTAATTGATTATCCTCTTATTACCATAGTAAATGAAAGAGCGATTTATAAGTATTTTTATTTAGTAAATTTTACCATGTCGTTTTAAAAACCAATTTTCCATCTAGCAAATAATGATAAATGCGGAAATTTTAATGGAAACAATGAAAATCCAATGAAGGAACGGGTTCCACGGCCAATCCGTTCCTGCAACCGAGACGTTGTGATCGACGCAATCGGTGGCCGCGCATCGCGCCTTTCTTGATGCGACAATAATGCACCTGCAACATGGCGTTGCCTTCTCGAGAGATTGAAATCGATCAAAACATTGACTCCTTACTCATTGAACTCAATCGAATGAACGATGTTTCACAATGATTTTTACATTGAAATTTCAACCTGAACGCAATGACAATGGCAGCTTAGTGGAATTTCAGACTCGATGTAGGCAGAAGGTGTTTTTATCAGATTTTTTTACGGGTATCTTGATTTTGGAGCTTCAGCGGCGAGCGCCATCTTTTCGTTCACGTAACGCTTGCGTTTTCTTGCGCGCTCTGCCGCTCTTTAGACTGACGCGCCAACGGGGCTTCGATCGAATTTCGTGTTGTGAGGTTGGCTTCACTTGAAACACTGTGCAAACGAGCGGCAAAGTGCTTTGAACTTACGTATGTACTTGCTTGACATCGCTTTTTTGGGAATAAAGCATTTATTTAGTTTTTGTTTCTTCATTGTATAAGAGATTATAAAGTTACTATTACAACACAGTCTTGGAGATGGCAGAAAAACCCGCTGAAAATAACCACGAAAAAGTTTTGCAGGAGCTGGATACTTTTATAACAGAGACAAAAGTCCTGGTTGAGAAAGTTATGAATATGCGCAGTGAGTATTCAAAACTTTTCATTTTTCATAAAAAGATTTTGATCAAATTAGTAATAAAATTACATTAAAATTCAGTTCAATGTATGGAAGCACAAATGATATTGCTCAGATTATTTGATCCCAAGTGTATCAAGATTTTGGAGACATCAAATGAACTATCTTTGAGATCAACAAAGCAAGTTGACAGAAACAAAAGAATCGAAATTAAACGTTTGAATTTCACTAAAATTGATCAAGTTCGTTTCAAACCAGATTTAGAAATAGTAGATTCAAGTTTGAAGAATAATTGATAAGTTATTAAACAATTTTTGCAATTATAATTGATTAAACACTATGGGACTCATTAATTTTGTACAATACCTAAATAAAACAAATCCATAGAACTTCATTCACTAATTTTTGTACTTTGTAATATATGTGAAATAAAGTTAGCATAAACAAACATTATTTCTGTTCAAATAGATTTATTTGTAGACATTCGCACAGAATGAGATTGATATACATATAATGATCTCCAACATAAACATATATAGACATTGTAATCTTGAATAATATAATATATATATAGCATCTCTATAGAATGAATAAACAGTAACTTTAGCCGTACAGCCATAGAGCCAAAGCACAGCGTATAATAATATTTGTGTCCATGTGTGCCTCAAAAGTTCCCTGCAACAAATACTCTTGAGAATACTCTGGAAGTCTTGACTTTAGAATTGCATGATAATAATAATAGTATATATTTATAAATATCAGTAATCTATTCGATTTTTCAGTTTTATCAATACTTTGTTTTATAATCATCATATACCCATAGCATTAAATTCTTTTGTACGACTAGTATCGGAACATATGTCATTATATACTCAAGTTGATCATAGGACGCAAAGCTGCCCTCCAGGTAGGAAACCTCTGTATATATCACTCTTCGATCGTTAAGAAATATGTATATACGTTTATGAAAACACCTTTTATATACCACAAAAAACATATCACATGAAATGATCTATTCAACCAAGCTGAGCAAAATCTTTATCGCCTTGGAAATGATTCGTTTATCACTCTGATCTATTATACTATATGGACGATTACAGATTGTTAAGAGTAGTTAACATCTCTCTAAGGACATTAAGTATTACACCTATATAATTTGTGCTACCCGAATACCATTTGCCTCACTCATCGTGTACTCCACAATAAAAAATGATAATAATAAAAGCATTGCAAATTTTGTGTATCCAGCGCCAATCAACCGATATTATTGCCCTAAAAGTTCTAAACACAATGAGCTCGGCAGGCAATAAGGGTACAATGATGGCTTCTTTATCAGAGTCTGTCTCTCCAAAAAGAACAAAATTGAAAAAAAAGACTATTTGGTGGTTGACTCATCACAAAAATATACTCCCTTATCCAGGTGGAAAAATAAACTCTTGCTCGAGGATATTACAATTAAGCCGTGGTCTTATCGTTTAGCCGTGTAGAGGTAGCGCGATCGATGGTACTGGGTTTGAAAGGGGGCGAGACAGGGCTCGTCGCCCTCGAGACGACAAATCGCTGCCGCGGACACCGGCGGTGGATGACGCGGCAGTTGCATCGCAGCTTGCACGCAGTGCTTGCGCGACCACGGCGTCGACTCGACATCCTCTTCTTGGCAGATTCTCTCGGCTTCCAGGGCGAACCTCTCCAGGCACTCGTCTTGCTCCTGCTGAAAATTCGATTATAATTTTTTGCTATTTCTGTCGTGGCTTTGTATCGATCATTTCGCTTTTATTCGCGGCTATGTAGAATCACTTACGCAAGCATTGCAAATGTGGTACATGACGCAAGGAGCCAGTAGCACCTGCCGATAGTCGCCTATGAGAGCTTCCGTTGCCTTGCAATTCCTCTCGATAATGTCAACTTGCGGACAATTACCTTCCTTCTCGATAGCTGCACGAATCAAAACTTCAGTTATAATATATACCATTCTCATGCATGAAAAGTCATTTGCAATGTTATACCTTGCAACTCGTCGATGCTGTTTCTGAATCGTTTGTCTTCGTTCTTAGCTTCGTTCGGATGATGCGCCGTCAGATTGTTTTGATTCTGAGCTGCTCTCTCGGCGGCCGCATTGTCGCTTAACTCTCTCAACGCGCGACGTAGCTTCTCTAGGGAATACGCCGTCGCGAGTTTCGACAGAATGTCCTCTTTCACGTCTTCATCGTCCATATTGCTCCTGGCGCTTATCTGCGTCGCCTCCTCGATCAATTGGTTCTTCATGTTGCGCAATTTCGCATCCATGCGCTGCAGCTTGTCGCGCTTCTCGCTCGCGTCCTTGTTGGGATTCAAATTCTCCGCCATTATCTGTATATCGAACAATAGAGAGAAAAAAGGGGAGAATACATTGAAACGATGATCACGACAATGAGGCGTTTTTTTTTTGTTGTATCATGCAACGCTAAAGTGACAAATGTGAGACCTCGTAATACTTCTGCAGGAGATACTCGTTGTCTTGATCCTGACTGCCAGGTCTTCCAACGTAAATAGCCTTCTTCTTCCTCCTGTCGATACCGAAATATTGCGACCAATCGACGCTCTTCTTCTTCACCTCGATCGTGCGTTCCTTCGTCTTGTTCTCCTTGCCGACGCTTTCTTTCGTGCTCTTCAATTTGCTCGATGGAGCCTCGGAGACGTGGCTGTGGTGATCGTGCTCGTGCTGCTGATCGTGATGTTCGTGCTCGTGCTCGTCGTCGTCGTGGTGGTGGTCGTGATCGTGGGTGTGGTTCTGCGGCTCGCTCGATTGCGTGCCGAATAGTGCGCCTAAATCTTGTGCCACCTAACACGGATAAATCGGATTTTTTTTTGTATGATTGCGTGCCGACTAAGGGATTAATGCTTTGATTTGCTAATTAGCGGGACAAAATTTATATTCCATTCGTTTTTCGCTAGAAAAATTAACTTTTTCATGCCCATAAAATATGAAACTCTTATCGAACCCACCTTGGGATCGGTAGCCTGTCTCTTTTTGTTAGCAGCCTTGGCGCTGCGCTTGGCCACGGGGAACCTCTTGTACATGAAATTCTTGTAATCGCGATTGAACAGCGGATACCTCAGCGCGTTGACGTTTCTCCGCTCGGCGGTGGGGAATCGCGGATAAGTCGTTTGTCGTGGATCTTCATCTTCGTCGCGATCTTGCTCGTCGAGAATTTCACGCAGTAGCTGTGGATCGGTACTAAAAAAAAAAGAAAGAAATATACATCAGCATTCGTGTATGATGAAAAGGATAAAAACGAATGCATATGGATATTCACACGTAAGGATTGTTGGGTCGAGTCTGATACTTGTAAGTGGTGCGTTGATACTCGCGCTCGTCGTCGTCGCTCGGGCCAAGACCATCGGGCGCACTACTGTCCAATTGCTCGAGCAGCAATTTCACCAGATCTTCTCCGTTCAAGCGCGACGTCACTCCGTTACCGCCGTTGCGCTTCTTGCTGCCGCTTACGCGCTCGCGCTCGCGAAACATCGATTTCGCTGGCGCTTCCTATGCGTGGTCAGAAAGAAACCATCTCGATTATACCGCTAATTTGTTGAATTATTGATTTGTAAAAACTTTTGTATCTAACGAAGTTGGTAACTTTTCCAAATGAAAGTTCGTAACTCGTTTAATTAAAAACTCTTTTGTAATTCGGATAATTCAATCTGGAGGCGGGTGCAAGCTGCGTTAATTAAAAAAAAGAGAGAAAGGGAGAGAGGTATTTAATTAAGAGTTACGTACTTGATCCGCTGGAAACTGCAAATAATCCATCAGAGCTTTTTCCAGCTGCCTGTTGTTCAGATGCTGATAGCCATCGCCGATAGTCTCCAGTTGACCTACTCCCTCTGCAGCAGCATCGTTCGATCATTAGATTGAAGAGATAGTTTTAAAAAGAAAAGAAGAGCAAAACTCACCAGCCGGTATAAAGGCAAGATTGTCCTCGTTGTCGTCTTGCTCCTCGTCCCCGGCGACCTGTTGCCTCTGCAGCTTGCCATTATCCATTCGGTACTCGTAATAAGCCTGTGGATTTGCATTGAGCGAGCGCTGCTTCCTCGTCACCGCGTTCAAAGCCCCTCGAAGCGACTCTTCGCTCGTCTGATGCGGCACCGGATTCAGCGCTTGCACCCCAATTAGTCCCACGCTCATCAGCAGGATCAAACGCGAGCTCGCTGCTGCTGCTGCTGCCATCGTCCTATTGTGCGAAACAAACGGAATTGGAGCTTTCACGGTTAAAGTCCAAATGTGCGTGGGTGATGTTGATGTATATCGATTTG
This sequence comes from Galeopsomyia nigrocyanea, assembly GCA_035047105.1. Classification (NCBI taxonomy): domain Eukaryota; kingdom Metazoa; phylum Arthropoda; class Insecta; order Hymenoptera; family Eulophidae; genus Galeopsomyia; species Galeopsomyia nigrocyanea. The sequence goes on from JAWWMK010000040.1 coordinate 15,213,774, forward strand.
ACCCGGGACGGCGCGAGCGCGAGCTTTGCTGACGTAAAGAGCTTTGATTTCTCGGTGTTTTGTGTAAAAAGCCGCGCGACCGTTCAATTTGCGTCACGACGCACACATATTTCAATGGCGGCTGTAATAAAATGTGAAATCTCGCGAGAATCTCCACTCGTCCTTAGCGCACAAAGTTCCGAAGGCGACTGATTCTCCTTGGACGGAGTCAAGTCCTTTCGCGAAAGCTTCATGAATAATTCAGTTGTTGTGACGTTAGCCACTCGCGCGTGCTTGTATAATCGAAAGCGACTTACCTGCAAACTGTGTAATCAAGCACTTTTAATGAAGCATCGACGTTAATTTTTTTTTCTTTTCGGTTGGTCGTTGTCGGCTCACTGCTCTCTCGCGCGTGTGTTAAAATCGATTCGTCGCCGAGGACAACTACGTGGCGACTGTCGTGCTGGCCGCACTGATCCTCCGGATTTATATAGCGGGAGGGCTATGTATACCCTCTTTTTGCCATCACTTCGGCGGGGCGAAGCGATCGATAGAACGGCGCATGGACGCAGCTCTATTCGCGCGTCTTTTAGCGCAGCAACAAGTTTATGTATATATATACGCGGCGTAGTGATGCGGTATGGGGTGTGCCGCTTGAGCCATCGCCGCTTTTTTTTTTTCTTTTATTTATTCATGAATTTTGCTTCTTCTTTTTTTTTTATCTTGGTACACGGAGATTGGAAAATTGAAAGCTCGGTATCTTCTTTTTAACGAGCGAAAAATATCTGAGGGAAATCGAAAGTGGCGCCAACGCGACGTGGATACTGAATAATCAAAGGAATAATTTTGTTGTCGTTGCATAAAATTATATTTTACGATCTCGACCGCGAGGGGGGAGAGAAAGTTGTAAATATTGTTTTCACAGCCGTGCATGCAAATTTCGCCCTATTTTATCGCTTTTTTTCTTCTTCTCTGAAACGTCAATTTCCAATGCGACACCCACATTCCAGCCGAGAGGGGTAATATCAATCGAGATGAAAGCAATCTCGCGAGCAACGTGCTGCAAGAGCGAAGGAATTTCTCGGCATTTGCTAATTGAAAAGAAAAAAAAATCGACTCCGCGTTGAAATGTTATTTAGCATTGGACAATAGAATTTTATAATGGTCAAACGAAATGCCATTATCAATTCTTTTATCGATGATATACGCGAGATAGTGCTTATCGAGTTTGTATGTGAGATAAGCGCACGAACGAAAAAAAAAATTGTCGTCCAAAGACAGATTGTGGGACGACGAGGTTGGACGATGATGACAGAATGATGCGGATTAACGAGGCATCCGATTTGCAACAATTTCCACCAGCGAACGAGAGGGGTACTTTTTTTTGCTTTATAATGGTATATATTCATAGAATAGAATAACGTCGATGATTTTAGTTTTTACAGTAGAAAATCATGAAGTAGTGCAAGACGATGGGCTCACGTTGCCTCCGATACACACTGGGCCGACCATCATCACAGCTCAGCCTTCCAGATCGACAGGTAAACCTGTGAAATCTTTGAAAATTCGCTGAAATCAAACGACTAATTAAATTGCAGGCGAGCAAAGAACAAGTCGGTCAATCAGCACTTTGGACTGGGTCTCAACATCGCGATCGCAGCTCAGCCTCTTCTCCGGCACTTACTTCCTGTCGAGCGTCGACCAGCTCGAGATTCAACAAGTTGTCGAGCTCAGTTCGCGTACGTACATTTATATATCTTTCTCTCTCTTTTTTTTTACTTCCAAAGGACAAAGTTTTTCCAACTGCTGGGTCACAGACGCATTACTATTAGTCTTGGCAAACAACCGTCGAAAGTATATAACTTTTGCGATCGATTGATGATATATTTATATGACGAAAAAAATGGAAATGTAGGGCAGGAAATACGTCAATATATTATCCACGACACGAGAGCAATTATCATCAAAAGTCACTTAAAGCTATTTTTATTGTTCGAAACATAAAAAAGTTGTTTTGTTCGCCTATCTGCTCTTGATGGTTTTGTCGATAACGTAAATAAAATATAATTTTCGCAGCTATATGCATTTCCATTATCAGCTGAGAAAAAAAATCGTTTTTTTTTCCCTTCTCTTGCAGTACTGGGTCGCTCGAAGAATGGCGCGCAATACAGAGTTCGAGTACCTCGAGCCGAAACGATTTTCTTGGCAGTCGAGGAATCAGGAGAATGCCAGCGTCGACTGTTACGCTCCTCTCGTCGCCTTACCCTCAGCGTTATGGATCCATCAGGCGAAACCGCTTACGTGATCAACAAGAGCCTCAGCTGGGGATGCTTGCCGGGATTCCTCCACGTGCGTATAATAATATACATATTGTGTCGATGTACAAAGGCGAATGAATATTGACCTCGATTTTATTTTCATCTTCCCTCTCGCAGAGCGTGACAATCCAAACGGCTGATTATCTTGGCAGCGTCGAGCAAAATCTCACCGTTTTTGGAATAAGTTTCACCGTTTACGACAATAACAGACGGCCACTTTGCTTTATCGAGGGACCCAATGTTTACTCCTGCTGTATGTCCACCGAAACGCAATTTCAGGTAACGATATGGTTCTTTTTTTTTATGTGACGAAATCCAGAAAAGAATACCTATTTTCTGAGGACCAGAATTGAAAATTTTTTTTTCGCCGCTAGGGCTTCCGGACCTGTTTTTTCTTCTTATTTAAGATATATAGTGACAGAAAATGCTCGTGAACATTAAAAAAGTCGCAGGAACTACTTTTTTCAGCATTTTTTCAATATTAATAACAAACTAAAACTGTAATTATTTTGCAATTTTTTTGATAAGTTGCCACCGGATAATTATTTTTGAATGAAACTTTTTTCTACGTAAAGGTTTTCTTTTTTGCTATCATTTTGATTGGTCAAAAAATGTTTCTAGCGGTCTTAGAAGCCGAGAAATCAATATTTGAAGAAATGCCTTTTTTCGCCTATTTTCTGTGAGAAAAGCCCATTTGATTATAATGAGAAAATGATGAAAAAGTAGTTCCTGCAGACTTTTCCAATGTTCACGAGCATTTTCCGTCACTATATACCTTAAATAATAAGAGAAAAATAGGTCCGGAAGCCCTAGCGGCAAAAAAAATTTTTTTAATTCTGATCCTCAGAAAATAGGTATTGTTTTATGGATTTCGTCATGTATGTACGTCACTCATAAGCTGCGAAGACGACGATAATAAAGGAAAATTCAGGCACCCTTAAGCCGACGATTTATTGAGTCGCTAGGTTTGATATATTGCAGGACGTCCATCCTCTTTTTTATTCGAGAGGCTTTTTGTTGTGGTATATACATATTGATGAATTATTCCCAGAGCGTAACCGCTAAATTTTCACGAGGGTGTGTTTTCTGTGCGGTGCATTAAAGTTGAAAGATAACGCTCGAAAGTTTGATTAATTAACTTGATCCTCTCTCGCTCTCTCTGTCGTCGATGAAATTAATTCGAAATTATTAACGGCGCTGAGATTGTGTTTTTTTTTCGTTCCCGCAGATAGTCTCGATGGATAAAAGCCGACAGATAGCATCGCTCATACGACACTGGGACAACGTGCTGGTAGACTATTCGGTGCTGCTGACCTTCACCCCAGAAACCGACGTCAAACTCAAAGGACTACTACTCGGGGCGGCATTTCTTCTGGTAATATACGACGCTATCTTCTTTTTTTTTACCGCCCTAGGAATTGAGTTAACGTCTCTTTTCTTCTTTTTCTTTTTGCTTGCAGGAATTTTTATTCTTCGAACGACAGAGGAGATGAGACATCCCAGTTGATCTTGTTATGTTGTTGTAGATATTTAAGTCTTCTTTTTTTAATTTTATAGCCTACATTTTTGTTCATACTTTGTTTTTCCTTACGATTAAAGCACGTTTACATTTAATCTAATTCTATCAATTTAAAGCTACATTGTTCTTTGCATTTTCAAACATCATTCCGTTCAATAACTGTAAAATGCTACAATAAAGAAAGTTGTTACAGAATTTACGATCGAAATTTCTTTATGAAGTTTGAAAGAATTTATCCAATCTGCTGAAGCAGACAATTCTTGCTCGATAACGATACAAATTAACCGTCATATTTCGCTTTATATTTGACGAATCATTGTCAATGTTAATCAATGATACCACTACAAAATTGATGGTATCTTAGATCGTATGTTCAGAAGTATTAAATTTTACGTCGGAAAATTCGCGCATCAATAGAGATTCAACTTGACATTCTCTCTTTCTCTATTATAAAAAACGCTCCTCTTCAAAGGCTTCGAAGCGTAATCAGGAGTAAGTGCAGTACATTAAAAGCAATTTTCTCATCATTTGATGCACGAGAAAAAGAGAGAAAGTCACGTTAATTAATAATGATAAGATTACTCTTCGTAGACTGTCAATTTACATTACTCACAAAAACGCAATCTGTTTTTTTCTCTCAAAGTGTAACAGGTGGAATTAACCCCATAAACTCAAAGCTGACCCAATAGAAAATGAAAATGCAACACGCAATATGCAATAAAATCAATAAACAGCTAGAGTCTATATATCGTGGGCGACGCAATTCCCGGGCTTTCGAGCCTCTCTCTCTCTCTCTCTCTCTCTCTCTCCAACGGCGATACACCATGAATGAAAAAAGATGTGCGTGCGTGCGATCTGCTGGCTTGATGGTTCAATAGCCGTAGCGCAGGCGCGGGGCCCGTTTTTCCTCTCCTGTTCTGTCCTCCTCTCGCTAGCACTCTGCTGCTCGCGTTCTTGATTTTCAGGAGCGAGAGAGAGAGAGAGAGAGAGAGAGGGCATTCGTGTGGTGCGCCGCGGGGCCGAAGAGCAACAAGCGACACGTCGTACGTCCCGCTATACGGTATATGTTCATCAAGTAGAAGCTCTCTTTTCGTCGTCGCTTTTATCAAAGAAAAATAAATAAAATAAATAATACACATATCATCATATCGCGATGGTTATTACCGCGATCATTGTACTCGGTGTGCTCGGCTACTACTTCGTCTATGCCGTCCTCGTGCGCTTCTTCGACTGCGATATTAAACTCTTCTTCTGCGACAAATTCGGCAAATCTGTCAGTGAGTATACCTTGTCAAAATTAACACGATTTCATCGCGCACTCGTTTCGCGTTACGTAAGCTGATTTGAAATACAAAGTGCTGCTCGCCAGTCAATTTGAATTTGCATAAGATGAGTGTACAATATACATCAGAAGAGTTGTTTGGACAAATAATTTGATTTTTTTTTTTGCTCTTCAATGTAGATACGTTAACTGGTAAAGTAGTATGGATAACGGGAGCTTCCAGTGGAATTGGCGAACATTTAGCTTATACTCTTGCCAAAGGAGGCTGCAAACTCATTTTGTCAGCTAGGAGGGAGATTGAATTGCATAAAGTCAAAACTAATTGCTTAGCAGGTACATTCTGATAATATTGAATTGGTCTACTTATTTTGGAGCAATTATCCAACACTATTGTTTATTTACAGCTAATCCATCACTACAGGATCATGATATTCAAGTGGTGGTTTTTGATGTAAGACTGATTGATTCTCACCAAAGAATATTTGATAATGTTGTGTCAATTTTTGGAAGAGTAAGTCACTATGCTTGTACACCTATTATGATCTATTCAAGCTGTACAAATATTGACTTATTCAAAATTGCAGCTGGATATTTTAGTCAACAATGCTGGAAGAAGCCAAAGAGCTGTTTGGGAGGAGATAAACATTGCAGTTGACAGAGAAGTCTTTGATTTGAATACATTTTCAGTTGTGTCACTAAGCAGATTGGCAATCAAACAGTTCAAGCGCCAAGGTTGTGGTCATATTGCAGTTACTTCAAGTTTAGCTGGGATTTTAGGAGCTCCATTTTCTGGCTCATACACTGGCTCAAAACATGCCATCCATGTAAATACGAAAATATTTACTTGTAAATAATTATTCTTTGTACTAATTGAATTTCTCATTTTAGGGATACTTTGATTGTTTGAGACTGGAGAAAATAAATCAAAACATTGCAGTTACTCTTGTGTGTCCTGGTCCAGTACAAACTGACTTTTTGGCTGAAAGTTTTACTGAGCAAGCTGGAGAGGTAAGCAGAATTGTGTGTTGAATATGAATTTTATATGTAACTAATCAGTGGTGGGCAACTCCGAAGTTACGTTACCGTTACCTAACGTTAAAATTTTTTCCAAAGTAACTTCGTTACAGGTAACTTCTACTACAGCAAATTAAATACCATAAAGAATGCCTCCAATTTTTTTTAAGTTGATTGATTAGTAATTATAAAAGTTACAGCGAGTTGAACATATGAAGTGTTCTTTTTTGATGCGCCTAAACGAGGTTGAGAACCACCATGGCGCTGGAGCCCCCTTAATTAAATTCTTTTATAATCAAAAATGTTCACAAAATACATATAAGTTCATTCCGGAATCGATTAAAATAAAAGAATATGTATATGATTGACAATATGTATTTCTAAAAATGTCTTGTATTTTTAGTAAAATATAATTATTATCAAATATTTTGTAGAATAATTTTTCTGAAAAATTTATGAAATATATGAAAAATTACGCATAATTTAAAGAATGTAACGTCGTTGAATAAGTAACTTCGTTACGATTTTTTTAAAAAGTAACGTCGTTACAAGTAACTTCGTTACTTCTGTAACGAGGTTACTTTCTAAAAAATTTTGTAACGAAATTACATGTAACGACGTTACTTTGAAAAAATTAGTAACGACGTTAATTTCTAAAAAAATTAGTAACGAAGTTATTTCTAAGGACAGTACTTTCTAAAAAAATTTGTAACGAAGTTATTATAACGACGTTACTTTCGAAAAAAATTTTAACGAAATTACGAGTAACGTCGTTATATAACGACGTTATATAACGACGTTACTGCCCACCACTGTAACTAATATTACTATTGCTTTTATAGAAATATGGAATTCAAACTGAGATTGCATCAAATAAAATTTCTGCTGCAAGATGTGGAAGATTATTTGGAGTTGCTTTGGCAAATAAATTAGATGAAGTATGGATAGCTAAAGCTGGTGCTCTACAATTAACTTATGCAGTTAAATATTGGCCAAACTTAAGCGCTTTGTGAGTGTCATTTCCAACTATGAATTATGAAAAATTAAAAAAAAGATTTATGTGCTAATACAAAAATAATTAATTTCTTACAGGTTCATGCCCTATGTTGGAACAGCTATGGTTCAACGAATGAGAGATTCTAAAGTTACGGTTGCTGTGCAACAATAATCAAATTTTACTTAATTAATGTACTAAGTGTTCACTGTCATTCATTTTTTTTAAATCGTTTTTGCCATACATTATATTGTGATATTTTTAATGTCAGGAGCAAAGGAAAAAGCATTTTGTACAAACTAATTTATATTTATAACAATTTTGTTTTGTTTTTCTACAATTAAATATTACGTTTGTTTATTATCTCTGTCTTTAGCTTCCTTACCTAATAAAACAGCTTTCTTGAATAATTTACAATAAAGTTCAATTGCACTGGGAGTGTCATCGTTACCAGGCACTGGGTAAGTTATAAGATTGGGATTGCAGTTAGTATCCACAATCCCAACTGTGGGTATACACATTTTTGCGGCGTTAGACACAGCAAGATGTTCAGACATAACAGTGTTCAAGGTGTTTAAGAATATACAAAGATCTGGTAACCTGGTAACTGCTCCAAATTCTTTAGTTGAATTGGTGAATATTCCTCCTCTCCATCTCCTTGTATGTGAAAACTCCCCACACTCAATCGCTGTCTTTTCTACTAAATGTGCATTTTGTGGCGCTCTGCAGACAAACATTATTATTCCAGAATTGTATGCTACATGTGCTGTGAAGTTCAAAGCTTGTCTGAGAAGCTCGGCTGTCTGATCCAGATCAAAAATCAAATGACCTAATCTGGATCCATACAAAAAAGGCCTCATTCGATCATCTAAAGTCCCTTCCTTGTGACCAAAATGCACTCGAGCATCGAATAAATCCTTGACAGTGAACAATTTGGACACTTGAAAGTAATCTGGATGTTTAAATGGATCTATTTTCACTTCCAGAGGTCCTGCGAAAAGCAATGCGGTTAGACAGGCTATAAATTATCATTAAAATCAAATTATCGTACCATCATCTTTAATGATAGGTTGTGTTTGTGTTGACAAAGATGAAATTTGCGTGTTGTCTGCACTGACGCATTTCAGAAACCTTTTATCTCTGAACACTGCAAAAAAACAATGATTAAACACACGAATCACGCGAATTTCAACAATTCTTACTTATTTATTTAAAATATTTACGTTTATTTCTGAATATTCTCGACACCGCAGCAGCCATGTTTCCGTGTGTGAGTACTGTTCTATCTCGTCGCACGCGATTGGCTGTTTCTGCTGTACTTGTCCCATCACGATCCACTTGTCGTTGAGCAAATCCAATCGTAAAAATTCACCCGTTTTCCGATCGAACTCAATTCAAAACAATTGTTGTAAAATTTAAATAAACAAAATATCACTGTTGCAAAATGATTGTTTACGCGTTAAATGAACAGTATTCGGGTGTTTTGAATTTTCGAGGGGTAAAATTAGATTTTAAGTACAAAAAAAATGGAAAATTTGATCCATGAATAAACAAATAATCAAAAAAATCAATCTGGTGACAATAGTGAATGAGATGAAAATCTGAATAACAATAAAAATCCACCCACGCGATGCCACCTGAAGTTGCCCAAGGATCGTCTCTCCGTCTCTCTCTCACTCACTTAGTCTCTCGAAAGGTGCGTCGTCGCCTCGTCGGTGTATAGTGTGCGAGAGGGGAGGGGCAGCCATTTTCGAGCTGCTGCTGCTAGCAGATCGGTGATCCGCGAGTTGTAAGCTGGGGAGTAGTAGCGGAGGCCAGCCAGCCAGTCTCGGTGCGCGTAGTAGTAGTACGACGAGGCATCGCGGCGGCGAGTATACGATACGCGGTTGCAGCAGTAACAGCAGGCTTAAAAGCCCGCCGCGGCGTCGTCGTTGCATTGCTATCACAAGGATCAATTGCCGTCAGGCCACTGCCGCCGCCGCGCAGTTCGCAAGATGCTGTGTGTGTGGTGAGATTTGAGTGAAAAGTGAAGGGCGCGCTAAGTGCTAAGAAAGTCTCGCGAGAGAAACGACGACGACCGACCGGACCGACGACGACAAGAGAGTGGTTGGCAAAGGCGTTGCCGACGCCAGTCTCGAGGAGAGCGAGAGAGTCTCTCTCGCAGCAGCAGCAGTAAGCAGTCCACGTAGCCTGGCGTGTGACATGACCGGGCCTAAACCGAGGACGGCTCTCCCGTAAGGTATATATTATCAATTTAGCAGCATCATCTTGGCACGCGTTCGCATCGGGATTTCGTGAACTGTGCCCGAGTGAAGCTAGTGAATCATCTTTTAAGGGATAGAGAGCCGCCGCCTCTCCCATGTGCGGCCTGGAAAGCCGCCTAAGAGAGAGAGAGAGAGAGGCCTCCGGAAAAGCGTGCGGGAAAGGTAGAGGGCGCTGTTCTCTCTCGAGTTCAGAGCGAGCGAGCGAGAGAGAACGGAGTGTTTTTCGAGGCTCCGAAATGTCGGACTGATAACGCTATAGACTCTCTATATATCCTCCATGTAAAAGACGACGAGAAAAAAAAGGGGCGACTACTCCCTTCCCAAAACACTCTTGGACTTCTCATTCATGCGTCAAAGTCGATGCAATTTATACCGTCGGTAGCGTGGGATTGTTTACTTGGCGCACACCTGCCCCACCAAAAAAAAGAAGAAATTCGAAGGTCACGCACCGTACATCATTGGTGAGGGGGTGTAGCCGCCGCCACCACCACTATAGCACCGCACGAAAACACACTTGTGAGGCTTTTTTTTGATCAGTGGGAAAAGTTTGGTTTGTGGGATTAACATTGAATCGAAGCTGACTCTCTCTCTCTCTCTCTCTCTCAGTCGCAAAAACCGCACTAATGAACGGGAGAGAGCGCGGCGCTTCATTAAATAGTAGAGGATAATTAGCCGGCGGCAGAGCGGCACCGTGCAGTCTGCGACACCTGCGTGCTACCTTTGGGTTTTAGAGCTGTCTCTTCCGCTGACCTACTCTCTTTCTATATGTACTCTATTCCGACTGCTCTGCTCTCTCTTTCTCTCTCTCTCTCTCTCTCTCTCTCTCTCTCTCTCTCTCTGTCTCTCTCTGATGTTTGTTTTCGTTCGCCGCCGTTGTCGGATTAGAGAGATAGCTTTTTTTTCTCTCGCTCTCTCACTCGTGAGAGGAAGAAGAGAGCGTGGGAGGAGATTGCTTTATTGGAGAGGAAAATTTTCGGGAGAATAGATAAGCTTGTGATTACTTTATGGCGTTCTGTGATGAACTAGTTATTTTGTTTTCATCTTCTTTCGTGACGGAGACGTCTTGGTTGCGCCTTAATGTTTGATTTATCGAGCAATTAACGATAGCTTCATCAAATAAGTTTGGTTTTGTTAGAGCGCCGAAAAACAATTTATCAAAAAGTACAGCTCAGGGTTAGCATTTCACTGGTATGAAGTCATTCGAAAACAATTGACTAAGCGTAACAATGAGTAACTAGATAATTTGCCTTATCGTCGTAAAATTCTCGACGAACGTGCACGAATTTCAAATTAACATAAGTTTGCATCTTTAAATCCTTGAAAAAAAATTTGCATAGCCACATAAACGCAAACAAGAGGAAAATTTTTTTTTTTATCTATTCGTGCATCGTCTTTTTCTTTTTTTTAAAGAAAACTTTATAAGTAGCCGTTTTTTCAATGTAAGTCTAAAGATCCATTCATAATTGTTCGCGTAACAATGTAACACAGTAAAAGAGAGATAGAGAGAGAGCTCCAAGGTAGAAAACTCGCCTTTTTTTACACCATGACGACGTCGGCGACAGCTCATTGTTAACAGAAGAGCCTACAACTAATTGTCGGTGGTAGTAAAAATTTATTAAGCGCCAATTACTTTTCTAACTGCTACTACTACTACTACGACGTCAGTTTCGTCAATCAAACAACGTTTATGCAATTGCACGCTAGAGCGGTAAAAGTCAATAATGACAAAAACGTGTCAGCATGCCGCCGGCAATGTCCTACATATCACTCACACATACGGATATAGACACACACACACATACATACACATGGGTGTCGCTTTTACGCGCGTCTCGCGTTCCTCGCGCGACTATAACTATCGATTCGCGAAGACGCCGCCGCCGCCCTCGTAAAACGAATGCAACGTCCGAATGCACACGCAGAATCCGCATGCCTTATTTTTTTCCTCTCTCTCTCTCTCTTTCTCAAACTTCCGCTGGCGATTTTTTAATTGATGATTTTCGTGCTTTGTTTTGCAGGCGAAGCTGATACACGTAAATGTAGGTGAGAAGGAAGTGACGATTGACGTTGCTGGCATGTCAAACAATCAGCTGGTTGATTCTTGCCTGTGAGTATCTCCTCTATTTTTTTTTCTCTGGACAAAGCTTCCGGTGTATGGATTGATCGCTGCTAGTGTCGTATGCGACGTTTCCTCTATTGGCTATTATTGATTGGAATTGAAGTCGTTCGCGAGTTTCAAGCTTTTATTGTCGCCGAATCAATGAACTTTCGATTGATCTTTCTTCGTTTCAATTTTAAAATTAAACTTCGCCAATAGTCAAAAGTCAATTACGACACTTCGATTCCCCTCAAAACTAAATGAAGCTGAAGCTGACGGGCCGAAATTCTGACAGATTTGGCAAAGCCCAGAGTTTCAGTCACTGACGCACATAGGGCATTAATCGCCGATGATTAGTGCTTAAAAGACTTGTGCACAGCGAGTATACGGTTTGATTAATGCAACCATGATAGTCAAGCGAGCAAAGCTCGACAAACTTCTAAAATTGTTAAAGGTTCACTTCCGTTTCAGTTTCTATCAAATTTTAATACCATTTAGATTCGACACGCCAAGTTTCGTTGAAAATGTTCTGTTCGGTCTATCAGCTGAAACTTCGTCAAAACTAATAATATAAATCCTTCCGGAATCAGGTGTATTTTGTCCTCCCACCGCCCTCTTCTTTCACCATCCAAACAGCACTCATTGTGATTCGTGTGTACCCTCTATCCCCTACCACCACACGTGTTTTAACCGATGAATGCAACCATATACGCAAAACAAGTAGCAAAATTAACGGCGGTTCGTTTGCGTTTTGAATTGAACCCTCGAATGATTGGCGCAGGCTGGTGAATCGGCGGATCGAGCAGCGCCAGGAGCACAACATAACCCGCACTGAAATCACGCAGAGGTGACTAACCCTCTCTCTGTCTCTCTCTCTCTCTCTCTCTTTTATTCTCTCTCTCATTCTCTCTCTTTTCATTCTGCTTTGCATGCCTTGGCTAACAATCACTCACAATCGGACAACCGTAATCACCTTGTTCCTCTCTCTCCTCCCTGTCGTCGCGCGCGCGACTTTTCTGCGCTTCTGTGTTTCTGTGTGTGTGTGTCTGTGTGTGTAGTATTCTCTTGTTAGCCTTATACGACAATGCTACCACCTCCCCTTTTATTTTTTTATAAACATGCTAATTTCGCGAGTGCTTCGGGTATTATCGAAAACAACATTGTATTTTTACCTACATGAAAGAAAAAAAAATATTGCGGAGCTGTTGTAAAATCTAATTTTATGCGCAAAAGCAAAGCTCATTTGAAAATATATTTATATACAGCATCAATTTCTTCTCTCTCTCTCTCTCGTTGAAAATTTTCATCTCTTAGAATACACTCCACTTTGCAACTCGGAAAAGATACTATAAATTCAAAACAGTTACAAAAAGGAATGCGCCTTCTCTCTCTCGCTCTTCTCTCGGTTTTAAGTGTTGCAGCAGCAGCAACAGCAGCAGCACCGGCAGAAAAGCGTCTCGCTCTTGAATGGATGCATGTAAAATTTATCGAATCATTGAATTTCATTACGTAAACTCGAGGATCCAATAGCGCTTGTTAAAAGGCCGTGCTGCATTGTCGATGGCTATATATAACGGATGATCTTTTTTTTCTTTTCTTCTTTTTCGTAGTTGCATGGAATATGTGTGTGTGTGTGTGTATCCTTTGCACCATCACTGACACGTATATAGCTTGTTTGTACTTATTGACATAATGATTACGCGGGCTGCTCGCGCGAGCAATAAATATAACATCACTGACATACACGCATACACACGCATACACTAGCAGTGTGTCAAGAGAGCGCTTATTCAGTTTGCAAACAATGAGTGCAGCATTGCGATTCGTAAAGCTTTGTGCAAATACGTCAATGACGCCCAGTATTTTTCTGTGTGTGTGTGCGTGTTCGCGTGGATGTACGAACAAGAATCTAACAAACCTTCCCTCTTTCTCTCTTCCGCAGACGCGTACTACAGGAAAAAGGCCCCGACATGCCGCAATACACGTGAGTATTATTTTTTTTTTCGTTCTCTACATCGTAAATTGTCGATTTATTTTTGACTTTCGACGATCTTTTATTCTCACTGGCTGCGAACTATGCAGTTTTTGTAAGTTTTTATGAACTTTATCAAATATGAATGTTTTCGTTCATTCATTCATTCATTCATTCATTCATTCTCACATTAGTTTCGAAGAAAAAAAAAAGAAGCTTGTCAATGAAAAATATCATATCTCAGAATTGCATGCATTGATACTCAAATCAACTTTTCTCACGTATATATAAGAAAAATTCAAAGAGCGTATTCAATATGAAAGAAAAAAGTGGTTCGATGAAAAAGCGAATACTATGAAATGCAATTGCAGAGGACAAGGTGACACGGACTACCACGGGAGCAACGGGCAGGCGGACACGCATTCTCTGCATTCCTCGCATCTGTCGGTGCAGGACGACCCACTGCTCATCCGCACACACAAGCAGCAAACCTCCCAACAGGTACGCTACATCGATCCGATAATAACAATAAAAATTAAAAAAAAAAAAGAAGAAAAAACAAACGAATCTCTCATTTGAACTTGATGTTGAATCGTACAGGTGACGACAGTGACGAAAGTAGTACGAGAAGTGTCGCACATGGAACCGGAGCCAGGAGCAGTGAGTTACGTGTCGGTGCCGCTGATGTCGCAGGACTACCAAGCCGATCCGCGATATGCCCCGCCAGTTGATCCTTACATGGTCAATTTCGACCAATTCGATCCGTACATGGGCTATCCACCGCAGCCTGCTTTCTTACCCGGCGGACCACATGGTATCTACATGGCCGCGCGCTCGCACTCACCCCCACGTAGTCCTCACAGTCCCTCAGAGCACAGTCGCGCTTCTCCGCCCCATGGTAATGCTTCCGTTTTTCTTTTCTTTTCTTTTCCTTTCGCTCGACAATCCTGTCGCAGACTCGACGATTAGCTGTAGATTCGGTAGTCTGCGATGTGATTCCAGGTGGTTTGCTCGTTTCGAAGTGGTAATTGGCTTTTGAATTATCGGAAACGCTAAGAAAATAGATTCAAATTAAAAATTAGTCGGTGACTCATACTCGGCGGAAGCTTTATCGAGTACCGCTTCAAGTGTCTAGTTAATGCCGCTCCGCGCAATCAATTACTAATGTTATCAATGATGATGGCAGGAAAAAAAAGAGAATTATGTATTTTATCGGAACTCAATAGCAGATGGATTCCGACTTCCCTTTCAATTATCGAAGAGACCGAGGTAGCGTTTACTTCGCAAGCCAAACGCAAATAGGCGTTTCATTGTCATTTTTTTTTTCAATTTTATACGCAATATAATCATTGAGCCAGCCAACGACTACTACTCCGTTTCAATCAAACCACTGCAATTATTCAGAGATACGAAAGGCAGCTTTTTCATGCAAATATTTGCAGTGAAAAGCTGTCGGCGTATAATTTGATTTGTTTAACGTTATGATTATTTTGCAATTCATCGTGTCATCCGAAAAGCTTCCAGTCCATTTAATCGCAATATCATTTGGTTTGGTGTAATATTTTTCATTGATTTACTATTTACTTTTAATTTCAATTTATTTGTAATGATTATTGGCAATCCCAGCCTTCAAATCCAGCGTAAAAAGAGAAGTGTCGTCCTCATACTATTTCCACTTATTGCAAAATGAACAAAATAACTAATAATTAGGCTGTACTTCGCGGCCTTGTCAGCGGTCATTGCAATTATCACCTCGCCGCTGAATGACCGTTCTTGTTCGCTCATTACAGATCAGATTAGCAACTCGTGGAACATGGACGACTCGGGCGAGCCTTCACAGCACCCAATCGGTAAGTCGAGAAACAAACGGTCGGCCGTTCGGTCAGTTGCACAATGCTGCGCGGACGAAGCACTAAGCGCGACATATGGATTTGCGTGATTACAGACGAGGGCAAAGTGGCCTACGGTTTCGTATCCCCATCACCCTACGGCCCAGTGTCTTACGGACCAGCAGTGGGCGTAGTGCCTACCGAGGTACCTTACGAGGAAGGCGTTCACGTGCCGGTCGCCGGAATCCCAGGAGCCGGCCTAGCGATGTACGAGGACGAGGTGCAATTGCAGCGGCTGAAAGGTCGCCACTTGGTACCCGGCATGGTCAGTCCGCTGGACGACGAGCACAAATCCATGCGCTGGCGAGATCCCAACTTGTCGGAGGTGATTGGCTTCCTCAGCAATCCCAACAACGTCATCAAGGCCAACGCGGCGGCGTATCTGCAGCATCTTTGCTACATGGACGACCCGAACAAGCAGAAGACGCGCAGCCTCGGCGGTATTCCGCCGCTGGTGCAGCTGTTGGATTGCGATTGTCCGGAGGTCTACAGGAACGCCTGCGGAGCGCTGAGGAATTTGTCCTACGGCCGGCAGAACGACGAGAACAAGAGAGCGATCAAGAATGCCGGCGGTGTTCCCGCGCTGATTAATCTGCTCAGACGGACATCCGATGCTGACGTTAAGGAGCTTGTTACCGGCGTTTTGTGGAACTTGTCGTCTTGCGAGGTAATTTATCTCCACTCACTCTCTTATTTCACTACCAGAGAACTTTCGCCGAGGCATTAATTAGACTGCTACTACTACTACTCCTCCTCGTTGTAAAATACTCGTCCTGGCTTTTAATTAAAAGAAAAAAATAAGTAGGTTGAAAATTAAGTTTAACGTTTCGTATCGATTTCCAGGATCTGAAAAAATCGATAATCGACGATGGAGTCACGATGGTGGTGAACAACATAATAATCCCGCACAGCGGCTGGGATCCAAGTTCGGCGAGCGGCGAGACATGTTGGTCGACGGTCTTTCGCAATGCCTCGGGTGTGCTTCGCAACGTGTCGAGTGCCGGCGAGTACGCGCGCAAAAAGCTCCGCGAATGCGACGGCCTTGTCGATGCTCTCCTCTACGTCGTTCGCTCGGCCATCGAGAAGAGCAACATCGGCAACAAGATCGTGGAGAACTGCGTGTGCATCTTGAGAAATCTTAGCTACCGTTGCCAGGAGGTCGAGGATCCAAATTACGACAAACATCCCATACAGGTCAACGTACAGAACAGGGTAGCTGCTCCAGCCAAAGGTGTGTTGAAAGTTTTTTTTCCAGTATATGTTCTCTGACTTAGTCGACCTTTGAAATTTGTTAGTTGTGCTGCGCGAAAGGTGTGTTTTTTTTTATTTCTTTTCGTTGCTATATAGATGAGCGGGTAGATGTGTTTCGACTTATTGACGAGAACTTAGTATAGATTAAATTCTGTTTCGATCTTTTTAGCGTTCAGTCTGTGTCAAGGTAAGACGTTGTGGAAGATAGTTAGATTTATTTTTTTACAAGCATGATTGCTTTGTAAATATTATACTTTTCTATGTGTAGGTAGTTGAATTCCTATCTGTCAATTTTATAAAATTCAAAGATTTCGTAGATTCCTCGCAAACATTGTGTCTTTGGCTTATGTTATCTTTATTCATCTCATCCTTAGATTTCACCTCAAATTTAAAAATATTAGCTTTTAAAATCGCAATAACGAGATAATAATTATCTTAACAGCGTGTCACTTTTTTTTCGCACTGATAATGCAACTAACTCTACAATATAATTATCTAAAGGCTATTCAATCAGTATATTATTTTTATGAATATTACATAACTATATAATTACTGTTTGAAGTATAGCACCCTCCATGGTATAAATATATCTTGATTAGCGATCAGCTGAGGGCTCGAGCCCTCAGCTGATCGCCAATCAAGATATATATATAATTACTATGCTTGAAATAGTTCACACTTTTAAAATATTTTTACATTAGTTTCTCCTTCAAAGCAGCGTTTCATTGTACCATTTACTACCATCATAAGTAAAAGTGAATTTTCATCATTGTAACGTTGAAAAAGAAAAATCATTCCCCGTCATATGCTTATCAATAAATGTGTGTCAGCTAGTCAAAGAAACACGTTTACAAATAACAGTCCTGGACGGTTTTGCCATAGGCGAGAACCTGGGCTGCTTCGGCGGCAGCAAGAAGAAGAAGGACGGCCAGCCAGTTCAAAAGGACACCACCACCGCGAGAACAACTAGCCCGCGTACCGAGCCAGTCAAAGGCATGGAGTTACTCTGGCAGCCCGAGGTCGTGCAGTTGTACTTGAGTTTGTTGCACAACTGCTCAAATCCCGAGACACTTGAGGCGGCGGCCGGGGCTTTGCAGAATTTAGCCGCGTGTTACTGGCAGCCGAGCATTGAAATTAGAGCTGCCGTGAGGAAGGAGAAAGGTTTGCCTATTCTCGTCGAGCTGCTCAGGATGGAGGTGAGCACGATTCTCTTTTTCTTTAGTTTGTTCAATTTGCAAAAAACTGGGCTAAGCGACTGCCCTTTTATCGAGTACAATTTTCTTTATCGACTTTTCACTTGAACTCTTTTACGGATCCTCACTTGGCCTGCTGAAGTCGGTCAATTTCATTAGATGAACGGATTTATCTTCATCGTTATTTTCATTACAAATTCATTAAAATTGATCGGATCTTTTTTCCTTATCGTTCGATTGAATTTTTTTTTCTCTGTGTAAAATGCTTTATTCTATTATCCGAATCAATATGAACGTAAATTAACTTTTAAAAATCCTTTACAGGTCGACAGAGTCGTTTGCGCAGTGGCCACAGCCCTGCGAAATCTCGCCATAGACCAGCGCAATAAGGAGCTTATAGGAAAATACGCAATGAGAGATCTCATTCAGAAGTTACCCTCGGGTAACAATCAGCACGACCAGGGTACCAGTGACGACACCATCGCCGCAGTTCTCGCGACCTTGAACGAAGTCATCAAGAAGAACGCCGAATTCTCAAGGTCGCTTCTCGATGCTGGCGGTGTCGAGAGGCTCATGAACATCACGCGGCAGAGACAAAAATACACGCCGAGAGTTCTCAAATTTGCTGGTAATTACCATTTGTCCTAATCTACGTTTTTAATGTGATCGTGTTTGTGTCTCTCGAGATTAATGGGAATTTTATTGTTTGATTAGGTCAAGTATTATTCACAATGTGGCAGCACCAAGAGTTGAGAGACGTGTACAAAAAGCACGGCTGGAAGGAGCAGGACTTTGTGACGAAAACGGTGGCTGCTAGAAATTCTGGTCCAAATTCTCCAAATAACGCCAACAGGTAAATAAGGCTTACGAGACGCGAATTTTACGTTTGGTTTTTGGTACTAACTTTTAGTTTCGTTATTTTTTCTTTATCGGGACTCAACGTTCTTTTACATTTTTTTCTTTTGTTTCGTGAACAACGCAATCACGTTGAGTCCCAGCTTACTAAACAACGACATAATACTATGTTCAATACAGTTACGATTGCAGCACGCTGAACCGGCCGATGGCATCGCAAGGCAGTACGAGATACGAAGACCGAACTATCCAACGTGGCGGTACACTCAACTCAAACAACGTTGGTCGGGCAAATATCTATCAATCGGTAAGTAAACAGTTGAAATCCAACTAAAAAAAAAAAAATCAACCCGACGCTCTAAACTGACGACCGGGACGCGTGCGTTTTGTTTGGTTTTTTTTTTGTTCTGACAATTGTGTCTTTCGACAGCAAAACCAGGAGATCGCAAGGCAGCCACCCGCTGGGGGCGTGTGCGTGTACCCGAACAATACAGTAAGTCGCTAGACCGTTAAACGCGAAAAAGCGCTTTTTCACGCACCGAAAACTTGGACTGTCGAGGCGCGTAATCGACAAAACAGGGGATCTAATCAAGCGTATTTTTCAACACACACTTGAGAATACATTAGGCTATTTTTTCTTTGAAACAGTATGATCTTTATCTCTCTTTTTTCCTGAATCATAATTTATGGGGAGTAGTAATTATCAATTTAAGAGATTATATAAAGTTTAATCGCACTTACAAAAAGACATCTCTTGCACGATGTACTGGACAACGTAGTGTAATTAGCCGCTTGCAAAGCAAATCACAAGTATCGATTGTGTACCATGATTATACGATGCATTACGAGCAAAACAATGTATAAACTAAGTCAATTACAGTATTGAACCTGTAACTTTGCACTTACCTAAAAACGGAATTTATTTGGGAAATGATTGACGAACCAGTGGAGATAAAACAGTGGTATGTTTCTCAAGGAATTTAAAACGAAACATTTAGATTTTTATAAGATTTTTGGACACAGCGTATGTAGCTAAGCAGGAAACTTCACAAGTATTATTATGCATTTCGTATGAGATTTTTTTTTATACTTTTGAGATTATTTTTGATTGATTTTGCATTAAGAAATTATATATATATATATACGTACTATATACACACAAAAAGCAATCAGTAGGTTGGACCAAGCAATATATTAGTTCAAGTCAGACACGAAACTTCCTTACCGAAAATAATTTGGTTTGTATTATTAAAGGGCTTCCGTTCTGTCTTGATTTTGAATGGCTATAAACTTTAGATTACAATGGCAATTTTTATAAAAAAAGTTAACGAGGTACAAGCACTTTTATAAAAGAGTCGTTAATGATTACAGGAATTAATTGTATATTCGTAACACATTCACACAAACGAGCGTAGGCTTTTCCAACAAAAAAAAAATAACAGAAAAAAAAGTTTGTTCCGGCGCTACGCGCACGATTTGCGCGACATGTAAATGTACATTGGAAGCATCAGGCAAATTTAGTGAAATAAAGAGAAATTGTCACCTAAAACAAATCAAAATGTCGTTATTTATCAAAGTATTGTTTAGTTTTCTTTTTTATTTAACGCCTTTACTTTTGCATTTTGTCTTTGTTTTGATTAAACCTCTTTTAATTTGTGCATGCCCTTACGAAAACAATAATTACTCAGCAGTCGACAAAATTTGAGCTACCAAAACTTGATGCCAAGGCCCCACCCCCAGTCTCAAAAAAACGAATAAACAAAAACCGATCAAAGATAAAACGTAAAAGTAAAGTGCGCAAGTAAGTGCTGACGAGATGAATGATGAGACGTAACAAACCGATGGCTTGTGTGTGTGTTGCAGCAGCCGAAGCCCGGTGAGCCACTTTACGCGCAAGTCAACTTGGAGAAGAAAAAGAAGCGCCAGTACGAGCTGGGGGTGGGTGGCAACTCTACCGTTGCCGGAACAGTTGCCCAACCTGGACAATGGATGGCTGCCGACGGACAAGAAGCACCACCACCCAATTCCAACGCCCAAGTATCTGCTGGTGACTCCTGGGTCTAAAACAATTGACAAAAACATACAAAATAATTGCGACGTTCATCATCACACTTTAGTCACACGCACCGCTAAAAAAATGAAATCGTTCGTTCACTTTCATCTCACACTTCATTGCACAATTCTAAACGATCATTCTCATACTCTTGACGTATGTAGTTGTAGAGAGCCTATAGCCGCCGCCACAGCCGCGCGTGTTCTTTTTCATTTTTTTTTGTCTCTGATACACACGATGGTTGCTGGTGTTTTTTCTACGCAATACCCGTCAATTTTTAACGGCAGCAGTCTTGCAACTGACATAATAGACATACACGAAGGAGACGCGAGGCGTAGATGGATTTTTTGTTAAATGAATATTAACAATATTATAGATTTTATCGAGCATTAACTCTTAAGTTGAATTGTTAGTAGAGGTAAATTTAATATGTTCAAGTTTATCGAATCAAAGCGTCAGACGCCGATGTTTTATAAAGAGTTTACGCAAGTTTACCAAGTTAAGGAAATCCGTTGAGTGTTGACGGATTTTCTTAAATTCGTAGATTTTAAAAAAAGAAAACAAATTTTTTCTTGCTCTCAATCGTATACTCGGACTTATTTTCTATTTAAACAAAAAAGAAAATCTTTTTCCCCGACACACGAACACGGTGATAAATGATTAATCTGACGGAGGTTTCAATGAGGAAAGGTTTATAATTGCACCAAAATATTATAATATAAATGAATTAATAATTATGTAAGGAGATACAAGTGTGTTGTATAGATTTAGCGACGAGATTGATTGTAATCCGTACAATGCATCGACTTTTTGAAATTCAAGTTCGACGATAATTCACGACCTAATTTTTCGATGGAATTTCTTTGCTTCATGTGATATAATCCGACGATCTTTTTACAATTGTCTCGCAATCTTTAATCATTGTACGAAGATAACAAAACAAACAAACAAAACAAACATAGCGTCGAAGGAAGTTAGTTAAAGGTTTTTCAAACTAATTATATGATGAAGTATACACCATAAAAGAATTATATTAAGCAAGTTAATCAATGAGAAATCCAATAGTATTACACATCGTCTTTTGACTGATCGAGATTTTTATAAATGTACTTCTCATTTTGTATTTTGTAAACTGCGTTTATAATTTTCTACGAAAAGACTGCTTAATCGTGTACAGTAGACCGAATGAAAGCTGAGTTATGAATGGAGACAGACACACGCTCAAAAACAAAAAAAAAAGTAAAAGAGAACAGTTTTTTTGCACGTAAAATGACACATAAAAATGTGTGGTTCTGTATGAAAGAATGTCGATTAATTATAGTTCGCTTTATTCTATTACATACTAACACGCTTGACTTGCAACAAAGTTATTTACGATTCATTGACTCCACGAAACTTTTTTTTATACAATCCACAGCTTTGATCAGACTGCACATTCCGTAGCGATTTTTTCCAGACGCCGCATGATAACATTCGTTATGTGTAAAAAGTTTCGGAATTCGCTGAATTACGGTTTTTATACACCTTTTGCAGGGCTTTTACAGTGTACTTACGTGTATTTAGACACTGCTTTTTTCTCAATTTTACTATATTTACTCGACAACAACAACAGAATGACTTTTCCTTTTCCATCGATCCTGAGCACAGAACTGTGATTATGTCGAATCTCATAGAGATTAACCACTCAAACATTCCGCTCGGATTGATTAACATAGTTTTTCATTTTTAGAACTGTCAGTTGATTTCGGAAACTTTTTCGAAGGTTACTCCGATACAATTGCGTCTGTCTTTTATACAACAGTTTTTATAGACTTTTCGACTATACACGTTGCGCTGGACTCTTTGCTGTCACGATCAATCAACGCAATTGTATCAGTGCAATTTTTGAAAAAACGTTCCATCACTAACACTTTGTACATTCGTATGTTCATAGTCATAAAATTTTTTTATTTTAATCATTCTATAAATCAATGTGCGATCTTATCAAGCAATAATTATTGATTTTAAGATTTATTGACTTTAGGTTGTAATGTGAATTAATAAACTACGGAAATTATGATTTTTTTATAAAAAATTTTTATATTTTATATTTTTATTATTGAGTAATATCAAAAGAAAAATGAAAACAACGAGCTTTATTTTATTCGAGATGATGCGTCTAATTTTTAGAAATTATGTATATATTGTTTTCCTTATAAAAAATTTATAATGTCGCAAGTCGCATACAAAAGAAACTGAAAAAATTGTCAGTTTTTTGGAAGTTGAAAGCGAAAAAAAAATGGTACGTTTGGATCACACAATGGTTGGAAAATGGATCAACCTGACCGAATTTATGGCATACGTGTAATGTACACACACTTACACGCATAACGAATAGTCTACTGTACCACATAACATATTTACAATTAAAGGTCTATACATAAGCATGAGTGTGCATCATAGGTGTGTTAGAACAAGAAGAATAAATAAAAAAAAAAGATAAATGAAGATAAAACAATTCTCCGCGAAAAAAAAGCACTTACAAGTTTGTAGTAATCGATAAAAGAGCGCCCCACACATACACACACACACACACGTGCGCGCGCGCGCGCGACTCGACGCAAATATAAAAGAAAAATGAGCGGATTCCAAATTGCGACGTTGAGTTTCTCGACATTCGTAGCGATGAATTCTACGAAGCTGTATTATACGATAAACGAGGCGTCTCTCGATCGAACGCTAATTAATAATCGAAATAATAAATTAAGCCACTCGAGAGAGAGAGAGATAGAGAATGAGAATGAAAACAAATGAAAGCAAAAAAAGGATTAAACGCGCTCGTTGGGGGAAGAGAAAGAGAATCTGCATCTCTCGAGTCTCAATTAGGTATTTTCTTCCGAGGATTTATTGATGAATTCTCTGTTCTCTCTGATTTGTTGAATTGTGGGGAATAAAAGGAGAAAAGTGGCGAATTCTTGTGGCGAGAGCTCGAGCGCCGAGCTTATAATTTTTCGAGGGAAAGTATATATTATATAAATATAAATATATATAAATTTATATATACGCATTATCTTTTATTTTCATCGTACATTATATTTATATCGAAGAGAAGAAGAGTACCATATATATAAATATTATATATATATACAATTAATTGTAACTAAGTAATGCAGATTAAAAAAATAGTGTAATTCGAACCCGACTGAAAAACGATTAAAGAATTTAAATGCGCTCATTTAAATAAACTCGTCTTTCTTATTTACATCATCCTTATACCTATGCAACTCGTCATCAATTATTCATAAGTTTCAACTTGTCATATATACTGTTTCTTTTTTTTTTTTATTCATAAAGTCAGTTGGAGTATTACACAGGTCAAGTGTGTAGCCAATCGGCATGGGATTATGTCAAGAGCATTTAATTTCACTTCAACGACTTCGAGAGCGAAAATATTGATTTACGTTAAATTGACACGTTTATTTTCATAAATTCACAAGTAGTTCGAAAATATCCATTTGGCACAGAAGTTCATTAAAATTTCAGTATATTTCAAGCCTTTTCAAAGAGTCCAATTGAAAGTTGAATTGTCAATTTGCAATTGTAAGAGGCGCCCGCACCGTAACTTCGTCTGGTATCGTTGAAATCAATCAGCGGCAACCGTCCTTTTCCAATCTCGCGGAAATTGCGTGCGGCATGGAGATGAAGGGAAACGCTGCGACAGTCAAAGTCGACGTGAGCTCGTTGCAGAATAAAAATTATAAGAATTCATCGTTGAAATTACAATTTTTTCTTTTTTTTTCCTTTACTTTCCCCTTCACCCTCTTTTTCCGTTCGATCGGTTTTGATTCTTTCTTTTACGCTTGGAATTGAACCTAGCATGTGATTTATTTTTCAGTTAAAATTACATTTCGTTCGATTGATTTTTACTACCAGCATTCATCATTTTTCATGCAAAAATTGTTAAAAAAAATATTGAACATTTTTGCGTGAATGCAATTTTATATTGATTTCCAAAATACAATTTTATTTTCCTATACATTCTTCAGCCGTCGACAACGCGTTACAGCCAACCCTCTCGCGAAAGTACCTTATAGCAGATCATCAGTGTTTACCGAAGTACAGCACGCAAGCCATTCCATATACTATAAAGCGAGCTCGCATTAGCGTTCGCATGAGCGCGCACCTTCGTCGCCTGGTGTCCAAGATAAGAAGGAAAAAGCTCTCGCCATTCAACGCGATACATATTGTCGGCGATCGATTCGAGTCGATTCGCGTGGAGGAGGGCGCGAGAAAGAGATTAAACTGCCGCGGGAAAATCGAGTTTCACAGCCGATTGAAAGTCTCCACGAGCGCGTTTCTCTCGTCTCTCTTTCTCTCTATGTGCAGCCTCAGTCTGTCGCGAACCACCATGACGGAGATCCATGCCAAGTCGCCGGAGTTACTGCGCGATGAGCTTGCAATTGTCCTTGGCAAGATCAACCATCTCAAGCTCACCTCCAGAGCTTTCAAGCTGTCGTTGTTGTATTTCAAATTGAAGCAGAGTCCATTCAAAGTCAAACTGAGGAAGAAAGTGTTGATTATGCTGATTGTTTTTGTTTTGGGTTATGCGTTGCAGTGGATGAAGAGTTATTACGAGAATGTCAAATTCGACAGAGTGAGTTTTACAAAATTGCTTGATCGGTGCGAAATTGATAAAATGATTGTTCATACTGCAGTGTCTAGTGGAGCAGCCGTCGTTTGCCAGACAAGTTTTCCGGCCGGCCGAGGATTGTTCGATTTGCCAGGACGTTCAACAGGTCGAGAAGATTGCCAAGATCGATTCCAAATTGTTCGAGGAACGGTAATTTTAGTGGGCAGTAAATTTTACTCCAGCTGAAAAATAGAATTGACTGTCCCGCTTGATCGTTTTCGGTGTTTTTTTTTATACCTACGTCGCGACGCTTGCGAGGAAGAGGATTTATCGTTTTAGCTCTGTGTTCTCATTGAAATTTCAATTTTTGTGAATTATTTTAAAACTTTTTGCTTTATATCGCCAAAGTCAAATCCCTTCCATTAAAGACTCGGCAAAATAGCTGTACGTATATTGAAAATCCGTTAAAAAATCCCTTCTTCCTCGAAGCACGCACCGCAGCTTTTTACGTTCGATACTATATTTTATTTTTCCTGATTTCCTCACGCTCTAATAACTCCCGAGCACATCAATCCATTTGCACGTAACTCGCAATTCTTTTTTCCCAGATGTTCAGCTTTTTCCCTGCAAAACTTTTCAATAATCCCTCGCACATAATCTGTATTACTCTTAAAAGCCACGTATTCGTGGAAATAAAAAAAAATGTTCTCTCGTTTGAAAAATATATATAGCTACGCATACTCGGGGCGTCCGGTGGTGATAACCGACGCGGCGTCGAATTGGACGGCAATGGAAAAGTTTTCGTTCGGCTTCTTGAAGGAGTTGTACGAGGGTCGCGAGGCCAATTGCCAGTTCTTCCCCTACAAGACCGAGTTTCGTAGCTTGCAGGATGTCTTTAACATGAGCATCAGTCGCGCGCTGTTACAGGCTGGCACCAAGCCTTGGTACGTCGGATGGTGAGTCTATACATTACTCTTTCTTTCTTCGCTGTAGTGTGACATACATTTATGAACTGCGCCTTTTCTTTTTCTCTCTTTTTTTTTTCGTTTGTATACACTGATGGATCGACCGCGAAGCTTGCTCAACTAACTTTTGTCAGTTATCTTTTTATGTGTTGCTAGATGAGGAGATTGACTTACTTTAGGAAGTTTTTCTTGTATGCTTTTTTTTTTCTTTTGTTTTTTTCCGATTCGATTCGCAATGAACTTTTGAGATGTTGAATGAACGTTTTTAATAAAATTTCAAAAGGAGCAATTGCGACGAGACGATAGGTGCGATTCTACGGCAACACTATCAACGTCCGTATTTCCTTCCGGACACTGCCGAGAGTGAAAAGACCGACTGGTTGTTTATGGGCAGTCCTGGCTATGGTGCACCCATGCACGTAAGCACATCACCAAAATTTCGCAACAATTCAATATCGTTAAAAAAAACCATTGACAAATAATTGGAATACAGGTCGACGACGTGGAATATCCATCATGGCAAGCCCAAATTCGTGGCCACAAAAGGTGGATCCTCGAGCCACCGCGCGAATGTCACTACACTTGCAAACGGCTCGAGGTGACGGTCGACCCTGGAGAAATTAGTGAGTCGATTTTTTTTCTTCCCGATTGAAAATTGATAGCGCATACTACGTGGACTAAATTGATTTTTCATTGGCAGTCGTTTTGGATACGAACAAGTGGTATCACCAGACGATGATCGTCTCCGAGGACATCAGCATAACTATCGGAGCGGAGTACGATTAGTGTTGCCTGTTTAGGTGTCGCAGTACCTGTCTATATTTGCGTGATAATCGTTGAGAATTCCAAAGTTTAGCAGTGCGTTGATTGTACGTGAGATAGATGTTCACTGTCAAAATGTTATTTGAAAAAAAAAAGCTTAATCGACGAAAACTTTGATTTTTAATTTGAAGTAATTCTGATTTTTAATTGCTTTATCAGGCTAAGATAATAACTTTTACTTTTGCGTACTAGATTTTTTGTCACGTGTACAAAGCTGGTGTTGTAGATTCATTTAAAAATTTAATAAAAATAATTTCATGGTATTGAAAGTTTTTTTGTGTATTTAATATTCCCAAGCCTTGGAAAAAACAAATATTTAAAAAAAAACATAAAAACCAGGTCGAAGAATCATTATCATGAAAAAATTTGTAACAAACGCCAATAAAAACAAAATTATAAGGTAGTTGTGTTGAAGTGATTCCTACTGCACTGTGGGGAGTGTCGCGTATGAATTACGAATACGTCACATGTAATTTTCACACCCCTTCTAGATGAAATCGATACATTGGCGCGAGAGTAGCGTGTATCCATATAAAAACAAAAGAATTAATAGGGAAGCGAGCAAACGACTGGCCAAGAGGGGCTTATTGACATAAAGTCAAGAATGGATTTCAGAGCACTCGTTTGAAACAAAAATAAAGCAAGCAATTCCCATTCGACCTCGAAGATGATTTTCTGAAAAAACTTTTTTCACTGCTGTCAATTGAATTTACTGGCACAGTTATTCTAGAATAAAATAGTAAGTCATCAGTCGGGTTGGTTTTTTTTCATAATTCAAAATTAATAGCCAACTAATGGGTTTTTGATTACAGTCGTGTTTCGGGTTCAAGCGAAGTGGTACCACCAGACGATAACCATCTTCGACGACATCGCCACGAGAGAGGACTACAATTAATTACGAAATTTGATCAAAAAAGTACCTTCATGTATGATAATAGTATGGCATATAAAATTTCACGCGCTGCGTTCGTAGGTAAAAGCTTGCATCGATGCGCGTTCATTCGAGTGTCGAGTTTCCAATGCAGATGTCGCCATCGTATTGGTTGCATACGAGCTTGCATGCTTGCATCACGCAATCGATTTGATTTTCAAAAATTGAAATCACTCACTTCGCTTTTTTTAACGTTTTTTAATCTATAAATAATCTGGCGGTTTTTAACTTTGTCTGAGCGATGCTTTTTTCCTTCTTCTTTTGTTTCGAATTTACTATCAGGTGTTTTGGAGGGAATGTTGCTATTGCTTTGGGAGTTGAATAAAGTTGGCGAGTTGTCGGGTAAAACTGATGGTGTTGAATTTTTCATGAATTTAATATGCCTAGACAGCAAAACAAGGAAAACCGCTGAAAAAAAAATTTTTTTGTTGTTCGTTCAACAAAGTTGTGAACTCCAAACAGCTGAAAGTTCGATAAAAGTTGCGGTGAAATTAAAAAACAAACTGTATATAGCAACCACAGA
Source organism: Galeopsomyia nigrocyanea (assembly GCA_035047105.1). Taxonomy (NCBI): domain Eukaryota; kingdom Metazoa; phylum Arthropoda; class Insecta; order Hymenoptera; family Eulophidae; genus Galeopsomyia; species Galeopsomyia nigrocyanea. The sequence continues at coordinate 15,242,305 of JAWWMK010000040.1, forward strand.
GAATTTTACTAAAGGAAAATTGGTTGACTAGAAAAAACAAAACATTCAAATATAAAAATTGTGTTTATCAATCCATAAATTCTGAAGATGAGTATCCTCGAGACTATATAATAAAAATGCGAAACAATTGAAACAAAGCATCAACCTGTTTCGAATATGAACTCCTGTACTATTTATACAAAGATTTCGATATTAATCGTGCTATCAGAGAATCACATTCATCGAAGAGACGGAGTATGTAACATTCATTGCGATAAACTCATCGCTATTGAGAAAATACAATGTAACGGAAGTCTTTCGAATAAGAAAACGCAGCATTCCAAATCTTCCAAAAAAAGTACGTTCAACGTCGCTTAATCTACCCCGCTAAAAAAAAATCCTCCGAAAAATCAGATACACCCAAAAAGTAAAAGCAACAGCAGGCATCAGCATCTTACAAAAAACGCACTCGTAGAATCTCATTAGCCTATCTCTCTCTCTCTCTCTCTCCATACGGTTGCGGGTCATTCGATACGCGACGGCTGTGCAACACAGCAGAGCGCGAGCGCCTTGGAAGGAAAAAAAAACAAAAAATAAAAAAAAGCCCCGAGAAAGGCGGCATAATTAAGTTCCTGTGCGTGGCACGCGCACATATACATGCTACGTATGTATGCGCTTGAAAGAAGGTGGGGAGGTTATACGCCATAAAGGTGCGAGGGGTTATTGCTCGCCCCTCGCAGATCGCAGAGTTCGTAGCAGATGGCACGAGGCATAGAGCACCTGGCGGCAGGTGACGAGTACGCGTATATACTATATATATGGTCCCCCCGCAAACGGATAACTGTTTCTTTTTTTTTTTCTTTCCAAACTCGCGCTCGAAAAATCGTAAGTGCGAACAACCCCCCCGCGCACTGAGCTAAATATCGATTTCAGCAGGTTGTAAGCTCACGCTTCTCTCTCTTTCTCTCTCTCTTTTCGCGATATTTGGGTCGGAAGGTAACTACTACCTACTTTGCGGGAGGTGTACTTGCGCACCCGCGCGCGCGCGCGGGACTTTCCTTTTTCTGCGCGCGGGAGTTTTGGAGTGGGTTTCGATTGCTACGCGATTTTCCGACTTTGTTTTCGAGGACGCGGAAGTGATCGAAGGATTTTTTTTTTTGTAATGTTGGGTAATTTTGATTCGAGGGGCAAGAATGTAGAATCCAACGGTAAAATAGAATATTTGAAATGTTTTTTCGACGTGCCGATTTCACCGATTTAAATTCTAAACACAGTTTCGATTGAATGTTAAACCACACATTGTAAACACGTCGACATTGATTTTTTAAGCGATTACGACAATTACCACGCGTTTATATCCCAACGTGTAACCACCGAGCATTACCTGCTGCGGAAATCGTATCTCGACAGCAATTATACAACTCGCGCGTGATCGCTTGGCGAAGATTCGTATTTTCTAAAAATTGGAAAAAAATCTCACAATGCAATTCAATGCTACAATATAGTTCTACGTCAACTAAACTATGACTTGTTTCATCGTATCGAAAAAAAAAAATCTGTATCGAATCGTCAATAAAAAAAAAGAGTCAATCTTTCTGATATTGTTACACTGCCAGAGAGCAACATCGACCATCTGCGGATTAATAGTTTTGCGCAATTTGCTCGACTGCAAAAAAAAAAAATCTCACAACCATCCGCGCTGAAATAAATAAAAATCCTCGGTCGCTCGTCGCTGGGAAATACAATTTCAGAGAGCTGCTGCTGCAAAAAAAAAGAGAAGAAAAAACGATCGGCCAAAAATTCGTAGCTGCACAGAGCGTTGCGCGCATATAATCCCCATCGAAAAAACAAGTGGCTGCTGCTGCTGCTACTGCTCGCGAATTTTCAATGCTCCTCTTCCTGTCTGTCCGGCAACCTTACTATGCTCCCCCCCGTCTATATATGTGTGTGTGCATCACCGCCACCACCGCCGTCGTTGCTTCGCTTCGGCTCGCTTTTCATTTTCTATAACCGTTCGCCTGCAGCAACGGAGTTCTCTCTCTCGCACTCGGATGTACGTAATTTTTAGTGCATTGCCAATCGAAGGCTGGCCTTTGAATTCCCTATATTTCTGAAAAAAAATCTACTGCGAGAGAGTAACCCCCGCCAATGCTTCCACTTTTTTTCCATATTTTTTGTTGTTGTTTTATACTCTCGACGAGTGCGTCGAGCAATTTTTTTTTTCCTCTCTGATGGATATTACGAAATTATTTTGCTAAAAGCCAAATCAATACTTCGAGCGTGTATGATGTATATAATGCGAGTAATAAGAATTTATACGAAGGTTCTTTCTTTTTCTTTAAATTCGATAGATTTCAATTCGTGCATGTCGAACAAGAAGCAAGAAAATAAAAAGCCAATGAAAAAAAAAAAAGAGCGCGCGCGGCGGTGTATATTAGCCTATTCGCGCGCTGGGAGGCGGTTATATGAAGTGAAATGTCGGTCGGATTCAGGATACGATTCGATTCGCCTAATCGAAGAATTCATGAATTTCATATATACGAGAGTTTCAATGCTAATCGATAAAAAAAAGGCCTGCATGGGCAATAAGCGAGCGCCCAGCCGACTTACCTGCTTTTCTTCGCGTATGAATACCTAAACGAGATCTTCTTTTTTTTTTTGGCAATCGAAATAGAATCGAAGGGAATAAAAATACATCTACCCGAAAGAAAGAAAAATATTGCCGATAGAATTTCCATCCCTCCACACTGCGCGCCGCTCGATTCGATTTTCAAAAATCCGCAGTTTGTGTGTATGTGTGCGTGTATTACGCTCGCACGTAAGATTTACAATTCCCTTATTCGATTCTCAAATCGAAACCTCCCCTCCCTTATATATTTACCACCCCTCGCGGATATATATATATATATATATATATATATATATATATATATATACACAAAAGCCGAGAGCGCGCATTGCAACTCGATTCTAAAATCGAAAAGAAGAAAATGCTTCCCTAACTAACATACAAGCTTGTGTGTGTATGTGTGTGTGTTTGTGTATGTGTACAAGTTGGTTTCGCCCGAGACATACACTCACACACATATACATGTATATATACGCACACAGAGGTATATCGGTCGGCGTTATCGATTATTTGACTTCGCGTGAGCTAAGCTACTGCTGCTGCTCGGCGGCCTTTTCCCCTCCACGTGCGCGCGACGGCGGCGGTGGCGGCTCGCATAGAACGGCCGTATCGAGCGTTGCATCAAGCCACCCTTCGCGCTCGCAAGAGACCAACCCCACCAAGCCAAGCGAGCTTCAGGGCTGGACGAACGTCCTTCGTTTTCACTGGTCTCTCTCTCTCTCTCTTTCGCTCGCGCACACACATACACACTCTCTTATTGATAAAATGTGTGTGCGTCTTGAAAAAAAAAATTCGTAAATATAACTTTGCGACGACAAATTCACTCGACCACCCTTACACTCACACCGACATTATGCAAAGCGACGATTAATTTTCTCAATAATCGATAGAGAAATCACGGACTAAAGGCCCGGAAACGCCCAATATATAACAATGTATATATACAAAATTGCGCGACCGTTTTAATAAAAAAACCGTCATCGTCTCTCTCTCTCGCAGCAGGCCCTATTCATCTTTCTCAGCTGGTGAATGTAAGTAGAGGGGGGGCCCTTTTTCACGAATAGAGGGGTGGGGGCCTCATGGCACGCGCGCGCGCTCTGCGGCATATGTTTAAAGGCGGAGCAGTGCAGCGTGACGATTGATGGTGATTTCAGTATTAACGCGAGCGAGCGAGCGGGCGATCGATGCGTCAATCGATAATTTACGGCTTTTGTTCTCTCGATCGATGTGTCATTGTTTTGGTCGCTCAGTTCACGCGACAAACCTCGCGCGCGCGTAAGCGCGCTTGTGTTGTTAAACAAAACTCTCGCATATTCTCTATATACGTAAAATTTATTTTTCGTCGTCGTTAAGGAAGTCAAGCCCACACATACACGCGTACATATCCCCCTCGAGCATATATACTTCGCGTGGAAAACTTCCCCCCACTTGGCGGCGGCGCCCCGGCGCAACTTCAATATAAAGAGCGAGAGAGACAAAAAAAGAAAGGGAAGAAAAAGAAGAAGGGGTGGTGGGGAGAAGAGAGCGCGTGCAAGTAAGCAGCTTTAGATCCCTCGGTCTGTTGGTTGGTTGGTACGACCAACACACACACCCCACACACACATACACACACGCATATTTTGGGGTGGCTCCATCTCGTCACCATCCATCCCTGGCAGAGTCGTGTTGGTCGTGTATTTCTCTGTCTTTCTCGCTTACACATAGCGTGTGTATGTGCGCGCGCGAGGCAAGCGAGCGAGCGAGCGAGCGAGGGGTGGAAATAGTCAGTCTCGGGCTCGAGTCGAGTAATAATCGAAGCGCGTCAATATTGGCTGCAAACGTCGGTCGCTCTCTCTCTCTGTCGCGCGCGCGGGGCCGCTCTTCGCCTACCAGTACAGTGGAGGGGAGTAAGTATTGATCGTTAATATCGACGTTGGGGCGCACGCGTCGAAGACAGACAGTGAGAGCGAGAGAGTCCGTGTGTGTCGTGTCTCGACTCGACTACTCCCCCCCTGTCGTGTCCTCGCTCTCTCTCTCTCCCGTTGGGGCAGAGCAGAGCTTTCGCGGCCTTCAGGAATGGCGCATCGATCCTCCGAGTTGTTGTTGGCAGTGCAGTGCTCGTGACAAACTTCTGTAACCGAGAGTGTGCGTTCGAAGAGAGAAATCGATATCGAAAGCTCGGCAGAGCCGCGTGCGCCTAAATCGGAAGGAAAGCGACTGTAATCAAGGAGAGAAGAGCGAGAGTTGAGTGCGAAAGAGCGCGGAAACAGCGAGTGATATTAGTGCGTGTGAGATCGCGTGGAGACCGATGACTCGTCGTCGATGGATAGTTTAGGTGAGGATCGTCAGCAGCAGCTCCTAGAGACGAGGCTCGATGGCACCTCGTCGGTGGCGCGGATGCGTAGCCTTCGCGCCGGCGCATCCCCTCCCCACCACCAGCTACACCACCACCAGCAGCATCAACAGCAACTTGTACAGCAGCAGCAGCACCACCAGCAGCAGCGACACCAACACCTCAACACACGAGGCGCGAGTGGTGGAGGGAATCATAGCGGTGGCAGCAACGGCGTCGCCGCCGCCGTCGCCGCGGCCGTGCAGCAGCAGCAGCGACTAGAGCTTCAGACGAGCAGCGCGGCGCAGCAGCAGCGACTCGAGCAGCAGCGACTAGAGCAGCAGCAGCAGCAGCAGGAGGGGGCCGCGTCCGAGGTTATGTCCGCGGGCAACTCGTCGGCCTCGCAGAGCCCCGACATCGCGTGCGCGAGTCTGCCGCTCGAGCTGCTCGGCGTGAAAGAGGAGCCCGACTGCGACGCCGCCACGCACAACAACGGCAGCAGCGGCAGCGCTGCTCAGACGGCAGCGCACCACCACCACCACCAGCAGCAGCAGCAGCACTCGCAGCACTCGCAGCACCGCAGTGTGATCGTCGAGGCGCGAGGCGACGACGGCAGCGGCTCGCAGCAGCAAGGCGACGAGGAGCTCGGCAAGCTGTCGCCGAGCATGATCGACGCCACGGACTTCAGGGCCATGCAGCCCGAGCCCACCTACCAGACCCTCACCTCCGTCGCCGAGAGAATGTCACCGCCGGGCTTCTCGCCCGGCTCCAGCTACGCCACGCTCACGCCGCTGCAGCCTCTGCCGCCGATCTCGACGATGAGCGACAAGTTCGTGTACAGCGCCCACCAGCCGGGCGGCCAGGGCGGCCAGGGCGGCGTGACCGGCAGCTTCGCCGTCATGCAGAACAACGGCCTGGCGAACATCGGCCTGGGCGCGATGGCCGGCTCGCCCTACAGCTACGACAAGCTGCCGTCGATGGGCATGTCGCCGCCGCACAACTACCCCTCGCCCACCCAGGGCCTGCAACCCTCGCCGCTGTCGCCACAGAGCGCCTACAGCCAGTCGGCCCTCAACTCGCCGCACAAGTCCGCCTCGCCACACTACGAGCCGGCCTTCCTGCCGCGGATGCAGTCCTCGCCGCAGGCCCTCTCGCCGCCCTCGCCGCCCCAGAGCCAGCAGTTCCAGACCTCGCACCACTCGCCCTCGGGCCTGCAAGCTTCCTCGCCGCCGCCGCAGCTGCAGCAGCAGCAACACGTGCAGCACACTTCGGTGGTGATGAAGACGACGGTTGGCGGTGGCGGTGGCGGCGGAGGCGGTAGCACCGGTGGCGGCGAGCTCGAGGAGATCAACACGAAGGAGCTGGCCCAGAGGATCAGCGCCGAGCTCAAGAGGTACAGCATACCGCAGGCGATATTCGCGCAGAGGGTGCTGTGCAGGAGCCAGGGCACGCTGAGCGACCTGCTGCGCAATCCCAAGCCGTGGTCGAAGCTGAAGAGCGGCCGGGAGACCTTCCGCAGGATGTGGAAGTGGCTGCAGGAGCCCGAGTTCCAGCGGATGTCCGCCCTCAGGCTGGCAGGTTAGTCACGTGCTCACCACGTGCCCACCGCACCGCCACTCGCCGCCGCCGCCGCAACTGCGTGCGAGCGAGCGAGCGCGACGAGCCCTTCCATATCATTCGGGAGAGCGAGAGAGAGAGAGAGCGCGCACCAACGTGTGCAGCTTCGGAGAATAACACTTTTGCGCGACCGATTCAACATCCCGCCAAGCTCTCTCTCTCGCTCTCTCTCTCTCCCTCGCTCTCACTCTTTCTCTCTCTCTCGCTTTCCACACACACCAACAACCCCACCGCTGAAAACGTGACTATTGATCGTTTTCAGTGCGCAGACGCCAGCTCGTCTATGCAAGGTGGATGCGTTTACACCACAATACCTTACCTACACCTAAACTACCCCGCGAGAGAGAGACCGAGAAAACGAGAGCGTTATTATTATCGTTCGACGTTTATTGTTGCCCGCGATCTATCATGCTGCAGCCTGTATTTTGTATACATATCTCTTTCCCTTCTGTACGCGCGCGCCGCGAATTTCAGGTTTTCACATCTCCCCCCTTTCATTCTTCGTTTTATTCTCTACATTCCTTTGTATCTTTACTTTGGTAGTGACCTGTGTCCTCGATAAAGTCAGTAGGGTTAATCGCATATAGTTCTTCTCCAAGTTTCGGAAGCAAAAAAAAAAACAAACTTTTTTGTTGTTGTTTGTCGTCACTCGTCAGGGATTCGCACGTGTTGCGGCCTTCTTTTGCGTCATCTAAATGTCATAATGTAACCTCATTCGTCCCACATTATATACATGCATA
>JAWWMK010000040.1:15256419-15287860 GCA_035047105.1 Galeopsomyia nigrocyanea
GAGTGCAAGCTTTTCTTTTTTTATCGCGCCTTTCCGAGAAAATGATGTCAACAAACATATACGGCAGTAGATCAAAAACAACCACACGCTTTTCGAGATTCTTTAAAATGCATCGTCGAGTCAAAATATAAGATAAGGATGACAAAACAACGCGGGGAGGTAAATAAAGAGAAGTTTTCGACGAGAGAAGTGTTGGGTGGTTTCGTGTATTTTATGCACTATTTGGCGGGGATAGTAATTCAAAAATACTCGGCGCTGCAGGGGATGAAAGGCGCGCGCTATCTCTCTACTCGTCGCTGCTACTGCTGCTGCTGTTGGATGCGCTCTGCGGCGGCGGCATTCAACTGAAAATTTCAAAGTTACGACAGGCGTGCGCTGTATATATATACAGAGATAGATAGAGAGAGAGAGTTTTGAAAATCCAAAAAGACGACGACGACGAGTAGTTTGTTATTCGCTCAGAGAGAGAGAGAGAGAGAGAGAGAGAGAGAGAGAGAGAGAGAGAGAGAGAGAGAGAGAGAGTCGAAGATAAGCCGAAGGAGGCCGACGAAGCTATACAGGCGAGAAACAATACTGCGAGAGAGAGAGAGAGAGAGTTCAATCCACAGCCCTTCAGATTAGAGAGTATTGTCTCGCGCGCGGGAGCGAGCAGCCCGAAAGTTCCGCTGCTGACATTTCATTAGTCTTTTCCAATATGAAATAAACAATCGACAGCGTAGTCTTGGTTACGCGCGCGAGCAGCCGACGACACAACTTCCTTTTCTCTCTCACTCTCTCTTTCTCACTCTCTTTTTTGCTTGTTGTGTCCATGCAAATGCGAGAACCCACATCGACGCGAGTTGTTATGTGTTGCCGAGCTAATTGTCAGCGCGCGCGCGACCCTCGTGTGTACGGGAACGACGACTTACTTTGAATTTTATGCCTATAGTAACATACTTTCGACGGTTTTTTTTTCCTTTCTTTCTTTCTTGTGTTTGCGATGTGTATATAAGTCGTTCGAATTTACGTTGTCATTTTAGACTTTATGCTATGTGGCTTTACGATTACGAGCAACTTTTTTTTTTGCATATTAAAGCTCGTCGTTAGCCACCTTCGTTTGCGGTATAACGGGGGATTGAAAAGTTTGATAGTTTTTTTTAATGATATTCTCGTGTTATTATTAAGAGTTGTTTTGAATAAGTTGTAATTTCATGAATGAAAATTGTTATAGAGACTACATTTAAGATTGTTTTGAAAGACTTTCTCGAGCAATGTCATAATTAATACAGTTAAAATTGTAATAGTAGATTAGAAATATGATTTACATCGTTCAAACTATGATCTCTAATAATCCGGAACATAAAAATAAATACTCAAATCAGCAATGTTTCAACAAAATCCTAATCGTCCGCATCAAAGAATCAGGGAAAAAAAATATTTTCCAAAACACAAAAAGAAAGAAAGGTAAAAAAAAAGCTTTAGGTAAAATAAAGTCGCACGAATAATACTAATCCACCCACAAAACGAAAAGTTAGCTTCTCCGCTCGCTGTATATACGAGGCAAAAACCGCAGGAGCGCACGCGACATATAGGGAGGGAGGCAGAGAGAGAGAGAGAGAAAAAAGATGCACTTGGGGGCAGCGGCAGCAGCAGCAGCAGCAGTACACAGCCGGTGTGGCTTACACGCGTGGGCACGCGCCGAAATTCGACACGCCTACACTGGCAGCGAGGCCTTATGCTATATAACCGCTGTGTACGCCTGCGCTCGCTTGGGGTCCTTCCTCTTACCTGGAGGATACGTATATCCTGTGTTGGCAAAGCCTTACTTACACGTCCGAGAAACCCAATTTCCGTGTATGCTAAAATAAAAAAAAATGAACTGTGGGATTAAGTGTATATGCATAGGGGTTTTATTAATTGTTGAAAGTACAAAATAGAAATATTGATCATGCACTATAGGTTTTTTATCCTTCAAAAATTGGACAAAAGTAGGGTTTATTATGAATTTTCCGTCCAACAAAAGCTTGGTGATCGGCACAAGAGTGTTCAAAAGCATCGCGCGCGCGTGTATATGTATACATCGGGAAAGCGCGCTAAATCACAGTGGATCATTGGTTAATACTAGCTCGGGCGGCGTTAATCATCGGCAATGTGCTTGGCGCACTATCACATAGCCCAAAGCCATCGAAGCAGGTGGCTACTGCTGCTGGTGCGCGCCCGCATATAAATCGGCGTCTGGCCATATGTACCGGTTATATAGTCCCTCTCTCTCTCTCTCTCTCATTGTGTGCACTAGGCAACTGTACGTTAGGGGTCAGCGACTCATTACCGAAAAGAGAGACGAGCGAGCGCACTTTCCCATCGTGGTATCGAATTGAAAACGGGACGACAGCGGACACCGTGGCATGCGACGGACGATATCGTATTTAAAAGTTTTGTTGCACACGCCCGTGCTGCTGCTGCTACTGCTGCTGAACACCGCAAGCGCATCGCCTATATATGATGGTTGTACACATAGTTAGGCGCACAGATTTCATGTCCTATGTAAATAACCCTAAAAGCAAAGTTCTGTATGTCATCATCTCTCTACCTATCTATCTACCACCGAAGATTTTCATATATACAAACAAACACACACACACACACACACACACACACACACACACACACACACACACACACACATATATCTATAGATGTTTGCGTCGACGAAGCGACGCTGAAGATTGATTATATATGTTTTTGTTATTTTCCAAGTGACAAAAGCCAAACGGATAGACAGACAATTATTATGCGCTCTCACTCTCGGTATATTGCACTGCTGCTGCTGTCTTGTCTCTTCACATTTTTTTTTTTCATTTACCCAACCCACCACCACCCCCACCCCCTCAGACGACGTCACCTTCATTAAAATACATCCCTATCGACGTCCCATTGTGTATCTGCTTTGTTTGCCTATGCTGCTCTGACGTTTTCTGGTGATCACCTTGCGTTTTTTTTTTCACCGGGAGATCCCTTTTCAGCCATTAATTTCTTCATTTTTTTTTTTAAATACTTGATCGGTGCTGCTCAGTTTTTTTTTAATTGTGAATAACGATTTACAGAGAAAACGATTTGACTGGATTTTATAGTTCTGATGATTAAAATTTGATATAAAAGATCTAAAAATAATAAATAGTAAATGAAAGGTGTTATTTTGAAGAAATGAATATTAATTGTAGTATCAGCTTGGCTTTGTCCAAGCTACTTGTTGAAGAATAATGCAATTCGCAGAAATGCGATGAGTATTTTGAAACTGTCAGTAAATTTTGAATATACATACATTGATGTATTAATGATATTCGTTATTCTTAATCACTCTAAATTATTCTTCGCTACTTGAATCAGATTTGTTTAGTCGTGATCCAAAAAGAATACATTACAAATTAAATCTCGTACATGATTTGAAATACATATTAATTACTCAATGTTTCAAAAAACGATATTGAAAAATAATCATTTCAAAGTACTTTTTTTAGTGAATCATACATGGCTGAAATGGTTTAGTTTTAAAATGATGTACAAGTGAATCCACAAAATCGTATAATGATCACCAGAATACGGCTGTTATAATTTAATTTTAATATATAGTTTTGTAAGTTTTGTTATAAGTGTATTTACAATGCTTGCCGCGTTACGTCTTGGTTTTTATTGGTTAACCATTATCTTTAATTTGTCACAACTTTTTTCCTTTTTATATATATCAAACATTGCTTCTTCAATTCAAAAGCAAAAGAACGAAGTTTGCCGAAACGGCGCGATAAAGAATAAAGCTCGCAATGTTTCACGCACACTTGTTTCACATATTAGCCAAATGTGCATAAATATCAATCACCAGGTGCAACTCAAAAAAAACCGAGAACGGAGCGAGAGCCAAGCAGATAATTATTAAACAAACAAAAAAAAACAAGCAAAGACAATTGTAAATGTTGAGATGGTTGTGTCTATCGGTTTGGTTTTAGCGCTGAGCAGCAACTGCTCGGAGACGAGCGGTGGTGTAGCCGTGGATGGACAGGAGAGCTTGGATCTCCACCAGGAGCAGCAGTATCACAACTCATATGGTAATGTCAAAAAAAAAAACAAACAACCAAAAAAAAACAAGCTAAACAAACTTAAAAAAAAAAGAAAGTCACTGCATTCTATTCTATCCAACAACTTTTATTTCTCCTCTACTTCTTCTACTTCTTCCTTTTTTCTTCTTCTTGTTGTTGTTATATACTTTTCTCATTTCTCGTTTCGACGACGAAGCAACTATAAACTTTAATCAGCCGCTCAACAATTGCGACTTGAAGGAGAGGCGCCCCAATCTGCCCGAGATTTCAATCCCTCTCTCTCTCTCTCTCGGGCTCTTTTCTATGGGTGAAACCCTCCCTCTCCCCTCAGAACGAACAGTATGTATCGATATGTGAATGGGAGGACGTCGACGACGACGACGCATCTAATTAAACTCGCGTGTGCTGTGCTCGCGTGCTTTTATTAATTTTTTTTCCCTCTCTCTCTCTCTCTTCTTCGCGAAAAGGGACCGTTGCTTGCTATTTTGGATTTTCATCATGGCAGATTGGAAAAATACCTGAATAGCCATTGTGTATGTGTATATGTACGCTACTCGGAGGGGTTTCGCTGATTTGCCTCGCGCGCGCGTGGCTATTTCTGCAAGAGAAAGAGAAAGAGAGTGACAGAGAGAGAGAGAGAGAGGAGGGTTGTCCGATAACGAAAATTCAATTGTTCTCTTTTGGAAAACATCAATTAGCCGCGCGCACTCCGGCCAGTTAATGTAATAGCACGTGGCGAATTAAATCCCCATCCAAGAATGGCGCTGAGTTGTTGCGGACAAAATTTGATTTGCTAATTGTGCACGCTGAGAAGAAAAAAAAACACACACACTCAACACCTTTACAGTGTTGAATTAATGATTAAACGCGATAAAAATACAGATTCGTTTTAGAAAAATTAACCGCGGATATAATTACCGAGCGAGCTAAATCTCGTGGCGCTCGCGCAAACAAAAGGCGATAAACTCGTTATTTATACTCGATACAACCGCGGCGGCGACGAAAAAGAAAAAAAGAGAAGCGAATTCGCTTAATCGAGTTAGACCGCATTAGTCGTCGATAAATAAAACGGTGTGTGCTGGTGTAGCATCTGTTTCCCACTGGACACGGCTTATTAATTAGCCGCGGTGAAAACTTCTCTTTTTTTTCGTTCGTTTCTCCGTTTCGGTAGTCGTCTGGAAAAGTTTGCAACCGCAGCTAATAGGATCCGATAATGCGGTTCTTTTTTTCGGGAAGAGTATAAGAACTCGTCCGGTTTAAAATTCGCTCACCCCATCGATCATCGATGTACACCCTCTCTCACTCTCTCTCTCTCTCTTGTCTGCTACATTAAGCCGCGAACGCGCGAGCGAGTTCTTTGTTTATCGATAAGGTGAACAGCCTTTGGTATATATATGTATAAAAAATTGAAGAAGACGATGTCTGACATATAACTCGGCTTATGTATAATTCAAGTTTCCTGGCACGCTTTTCTCAAAATATAGATGTATGCATGCGAGAGAGAGAGAGAGCGGCTCATTAGTCATGAATTGGGTCACACAAACGTTATGCTCCTTGAGAAGGAAGCTGCACCAGCTGCCGATAATGTCTACCTCCCCGAGATATCTGTGTTACGCGATTTCAGTCAAACCCCTTCCCCCCTCTCTCTCTCGTCCGCGTTAATATTTAATCGCTTTTCATTCAAGACTATCGGAGACATTTCTTAATATTCAACGTTGCCTCGTATTAATCATTCATCAACGTGAATCGCAAATTACCCCTACATTGATTCATATAAATACGAACGTAACCGCGGTATTCAATTATTCAACGCGGTTTATACATTGTTGCTGATGCTGCTGAGCTTTTCATTAAAGCAAGAAAAAAGACATTTTTCTCTTGTGATCCCGCGAGTTATTGATTTTATCAGGCTCGTTATTATTATTCTTATTATTATTGCTAGGATAGACGAACGCTCGACGACTGGCTTTCATTTTTACATTACCACGTAATTTTTTATCAACGTTTCATGGGATACAATAATGCATATACTTTCGGAGCTTTTGAGATTTCAATTGTCGTCGTCCACTTCGCAAAACAAAAACATATCGTGAGAAACCATCGGGGTTGCGATCGATATTCATTTTTTTTTTTTTTGCAATTCGAGAAGAAAGCTTGAAATACACTTTTCTCAGGCAGACAGTGAGAGTCGAAGAGAGAAAGAGAGAGAGAGAGAGATGCAAGTGGTAAAAAGCATATCGAATACTGTCTCGCGCTAAAAGCCACTTGCATCGTTCCCCTTTTCTTTTTTTTTTTTGTGGGTCAGAAACTGACGAGCAGGAATCGGTCGTCGTCGTAGCCAACCCCCCGTGCTATTGGAATCTTTAATTAGCGTGCGTCGGCTACTACTCTGGCCCGCGAAGAGTGAGCGAGAGAGAGAGAGAGAGGTACACGGTGGCGGTGGCGGCGGCGGCGTCGCCTTGGCAGCCAATCAATAATCTATACACGCTCGCGGGGCGGCTGCGCAGCTGCGTTTTCAATGGCGCCGTAAGACACCTGCGAGGCAGTAGCACTGAGAGCGCGGATTAAAGGCCGCTATTGATTTCTACCCACTACCATCGAAGGGAGCGAATGCGCGCGAGAGAGAGAGAAGCTTGCGATAGGTAATAACCCACCCACCCCCTCCCCCCCCCCCGTACAGCAGCAACGGCTTTGCGAAATTTTCGGACACATATATACTGCTGCTACTTCAACTCTTCTTTTTTTTTTTTCAGTGTGCATATTTTTATCGATCGCGGTATAGTCTTACGTACATATATATGTACGCGTGGTAAAAAATATCGAGAGAATTTCGTTGGCGGCGAAACCACCGCGCGCGGGAAAAAGTTTCGGTGCTGTAAACGCGATAACTAATAACAAACTCTAACGGTGGACGAACGAGAATAAAAAAAAACGAAGTCATACGCGATGCATGCATATACTCGTTTATTAATAAAATATCCCTAGGCACGAGAGAGAAAGAGAGAGAGAGCGAAAACCGCGATGCACTGACGGAATGCCAAAACTTTTGTGTAATTAAATTTTTTACCCACCCCCTCCCAACCCAACCAACATAGAACCAAAGAGAGAGAGAGGCTCAATTCGGAATTTTTAATACGAGGAAAAATATTCCACGTGCAGCAACGGCGTCCTTAAATAAACGAATCGCTGGAATTTTTTTGCCTAGCGGACAAAGCGCGAGTGGTTGGCCGCAGGGCGCAGCTGCGACGCTGCTCTCTCTCTCTCTCTCTCTCTCTCTCCCGCTCTCGGGAATTAATAAAAGGGCTCAATTAATAAAAATTTACACATTTTTCATGTATCGAGAGAAAGCGAGCCGAGAGCTTTTAATTTCTCTCCGAGTGTTTCTTATCGGTTTTCCTATATTCTTCTTTCTTTTTCTCTGTGTGTGTGTGGTGGTAAGGTTTGTTGTCTCCCGCGCGCGAGTTCTTTTTTATTTTTTTTTATGAAGAATCAATAGCTTGCTTCCTTTTCATTAATTATTTGACCTCCCGATTCATTCAAGCAACGCTGCGCGGAGATGTCATTCAGTCCAACGTCTCGTCAATAGGAATCGTACTAAAGTATGCATAACGGAAAGCTTGCAGACTTTAAAAAAAAAAAGATGAAAAAAAAAACGCGAGTGACACACAGATAGTATATATCTTTTGCGTTTATTAGATCAAGTCATTCATTCTCTGTCTCTCTTTTATTCAACTCCATACAAGCTTGACGAGTCGCCCAGTTGAAGAGTTTTGAATAAAGCATATAGCATACAGCGCGCGAAAACTGTATGTGCTAAAACCGGAGACGCTAAAAAGGGATTGACGTGCAGCTCTGCATTTTCGAACTCTCTATCTCTCTCTCTCTCTCGCTCTCTCGTCGTCGTGAATTTCAAATTGAATAGGTTTCGCGCGCTCGCGCGGGATGGCAAGAACCTGTCACTGAGTTGATTTTGATATTACATTTGTTTTCGTTGCAAGTAGAATAATAAAAAAATCTGTCGCAAAAAAAGAATACACCACGTAGGTGAAATCTGTCCATCAACCTCGGGGGTTGGATGGGGTAATTCAATGAGGGATCGATGCAGGAAACGAAGACCCACGCAGCAAAGAAGTTGAATCATCGCGAAAAAGAGATCGAGTTACCACGCATGCCGTACACACACACACGCGCCCGCACATGCCTATATGTATACAGATAGAATAAGGGAGATTGAGAGAAAAAAAAACAGAAAGAAAAAGAAATCTTGATTTTTCCGCGAGAGCTAATTAGCCACTCATCAATCGCCGTCGGTGAACTATAAATGATAGACGTTGCCTAATGGCGGAGGAGCTTCTTTTCCACCGCGGCAAAACAAACAAAAAATAAAAGCTACAGCTCCGTCGGATTACAATTACACTGCAACTCTATGGATTAGCCTTTCTCTCCTTCTATCTATCTATATATATATACATAAAATCCACGAAGCTTTTTTTCACTATGCATTGTGTTTATATGCATATATCGCTCGCTCGCTCTCTCGGCATTTTCCAATATTCCGCCTGGGCGCCGTCATATTTCGACAGAGAATCGAAGAGAGAGAGAGAGGGAGAGGGAGAGAGAGCGGTCCGGCATTTATTATAAGCTTTAGAGAGGGCTTTCTCTCTCTGTGCATTCGTTTTTTCTTGCGATTTTTCTCCTCTACCACCCCCTCACGTCAGCCGATCGATAAGAAATTAACTGTAATACGCAGCATAGGCAGTCCTCTTCTCCCTCTCCATCCCACTCTGAATTATTATTTCGAGTCTCTCTCTCTCTCTATCTGACCGAGTCCTCACACACACATATTCACGTACGGGAGAGGGAGAGGTAGAGAGAGAGAGAGAGAGGATAGGCAATTGATACGGCGGACAGGTTAACGAACCGTCGGGCTTTTAATTTCTCCGATCAAAGCGAACCGTTTTGAAGTGTGTCGGCGTGGACTAATGAAAACGCAAAAAGCGAATTGTGTCTCCTCTGTCTCTGTGTATGTAGTATGTGCCACCGTCGTCTCTCTTTCTCTCTCTCTCTCTCTCCCTCTCCCTTGTGTGTGCTGGCACTTAATACCTTTTCTCTCTAGCAGACGTTTTTCCCGATCGAAGGACCACCTATATACGTATAATGTCAAAAGCCAACACGGTAATTAAAAAGTCAGACAGGCTGCAGCAATACCAAACGACGTTTTTACTCCCCCACCCCCCTAAACCCCCCTCTACAAAAGCTCTCCTCCCCTTGAAGAATATATATGTAACAAAGATTCGCCATACACAACAATTGTATTATCATCATCAAAAAACAAAAAAAAAATTATGTATTTTGTATATGTGACACAGAGAAAGACACTGATGGGTTATTGCTCCAAAAGAACAGAAAGAAAGAAATGTGGCAAGAGAGCTAAAGATTTGAAAAAGAAAAGTGATGTTGATGACCCTCCCTGTTTTTATGTTTTATGCATTGCAGACTGCCAGATGCGCAATGTTAACGTGCGATCGGTCAACTCTAAGAGAAGGAAAACACCCTCCTCTTCCTGCTTGTGAGTCTCTCAGTTTCGGTGTTCGTTTAATTATCCAACAACCTCATATATTACTATCTTATATACTTACTTATTATATACATTTCTTATTTTTTATATACTTATATTACATACATTATATATTGAATATTATTATCATATACATTTTGGTTGTAATAACGAGATATATATTTACGTATATATTGATTTTTGATTTTTGATTTTCATTTTCATTTGATTGGATTGATTGCCATATATACAAAGCAATATTATATATATATTTATCTAAACCCGAATCTATATACCTCTGTACTTGTATACTTGCCGATTCTAAACTTGCCTTTGCATAATTTGTTATACAGATATTATTCTCACACGGCTCCGTTTGTCATAAAACTTCTTCTGTTATTTATATAATGATTCAGTTTGTTTATACATATCTGTCTCACACGTTGTGTTTCTTTTATATAGCTATATATATTTATATATAAATACTATGTATGGTCTGATGGATGGAATTGACGTACACGTACCGACAAGTGATATATATCAACCCTATATATATACCATAAAACTTTGTCTTTTGTTTACAAAAAAAAAACTACAAAAAAAAAAACGAGAGAGAGAGAGAGTCCTTGTCTCCGATGATGATTGTCGAAAGCTCAATCAACACCGTTATTATCTCTTGTATACATCTTTTGTTTGCCATGTACCTTCTTTGTTTCTCTTTTTTTAACTTGATATCCAATGTCTCTCTCGCGGGCGCGCGACGCTCTCTCATTATGCGCGACTCATCGATCCCCGACAGATATATCAAACGCGCCTCACTGCGCGCTCTTGTCGCGAATTGTACGAAATCACAAATACAAAAGGAAAATCATGAGAAAGGGGATGGATATTGTCGCTCGCGGGTAGTCCTGATGTGCAGCGATCGTAGGCCTCGATCGTCGTGCGTCTTGACTCGAAGCTAGTGACAATTGAAAAAAAAAAAATTTTTTCTTTTCATAACGAAAGTCTGTCGGTGGTCGATAGCGCGTATGAATCAAATTGGCTGCTTACGCGCGGATTAATGACGTCTTTTTTTACTGTTACCTCTTGTTGTTGTCGCGGATTTAAGTTTTTGCTTACACGACATTGCGTCTCATCACACAATACACACGCACAATATATTGTTGGACGATACACTTATAATTTGTATCTCTTTCTTTTTTTTCTTTTTTTTTTCTTTGGTTCTGTTCAGTACGAACAAGGCAAGCCAAGTACAAGCTAATTATTATTGAGAGTTTTTTCCTTGCACGCTCGCTGTTCTTGTATATGAAACGTATTTTATGACGCATACAACTGAAGATATATTATCAGAAAAAAATAAACAACTAATACCATCATCATCAACATGACACACTGTATTTTTGCTGCTGCTTTTATTGACCGTATATTTATGCGTTTTATTAGACGAAATGATCACATCAATACAGAAATACATCTATCTTTTTGTACAACTTTTCAAAAAATAAAAAATAAAATAAACGACAACACAACTTTGTTGATACGGAGGCATTTTATTGAGAAGCTGCTTTTAATCTGTGATTTACAATAGAAAAAAAAGACAAGAAAAACGTACGCATATATATGCAGCCAGGCACAATTGGCAAAGAATAAGCCTTCCTGTATTTTTCGAAATTTTTTTGTAAAAAAACTGGACGTTGCTCAAATTTTATCCATCGATCAATGTACGTAATCTTTAAAAAAAAAACGGTGACGCTGGACGCTTATTATTATTGACTCTGAACCGTTTCCAACGTGATGTTACATTAATCAAGTCACACTCTAAATTCGAAAACGCGACGCTGAATCTAATTCCATCGGTTTCGATCAAATCGGTCCTTCGAGCCGGCGGTGCGTTTAATTCTCCTATAAAGACGTTTCAATTTTGCGCGAAAGGGGTTTGACGAGCCAATCTATCGGCTATTTTCAGATATGAATCTAATGTATCTCTGCTGGAAATGTAATTCTATTATTTCTTCATCGATTTCAAATTCGTCGCGTAGTCTCTGAAGATTTTTTTTAGCTTCAATTTAGAAAATGTCTATAAGTTAGTTTTTCTATTTTTGTTCCGTTTGTAGCTTGATTAAAAACGTTTTGCTAAACGAATTCGTTGTTTTTCTTTGATCGTCGAAAAAATCTCGGGTTATGATTGAAGCTCTCACAAACCGTGCTCCGGGTCTGCTATGTACACACGCTAAAAATACCGAATCGCAAAAATGTGTTGGCTGATGACGCGCTTTGATTTCAATCGTAGAGAGCAAACGTGAACATTTCTTTTTTAAATTTTCGATTAAGCTCTTTTCTTTCCATCGCGAGCAAGCGGACGGTTGCACGTAACTAACCCTCTCTCTCTAAAAAAAAAATATTAATAAAAAAAAAGAAAAGAAAGGGGGTCGCTTCGTTTTTAGAGTGTGACCAGTCTTCCATGACGCGCAGGAGAGAGAGATTCGTCTCTTGTGTGGTAGTGAGTGAGTTTGTTGTTGGGTGTTGGGCTTAAACGGCTCGTCGAGTTATGTCACGGTTCAGCGTCCAGGGCTAGTCAGCCGTTATTGATATTGACGCAACGAGATATATAGAGACACGAAGCCGCACGGCAGAGATGAGAGCAAAAGCTTCTCTTTCTCTCTTTTTTTTTTGCAAAAAAATACTGCTCTGCTAAAATAAATGTTCAATGTCACTGCAACGGCAAGATTAGTCGACGTATACGCGCCAAGTACCGAGAGAAATAAATAAATAAATAAATGGAAAAAAAGCAACAACTGTTACTGAGAGAGAAAAGACGACGAGGGCCTTTTCCCGCTCTAATGCCAGATCCCTTACAATTGTATTTCAAGTCGTCGAGCGATTATGCAAAAAGAAGGAAAAACGCTAATCGCGTTACAGAGTGTGCTGCGGCTTGAAATACAATCTGCATCGGATCTCGAATCGAAAAAGAAAAAAAAATGAAATAAGAATCGGAGGGGAGGCGGGGGAGTATTTATCGAAAGTTGTCTTTAAACTGTGTTCTCAATAAAACGCCACCGGGCTGTAGTTGCATGGCCAATCTCTGTAAACTACAATCCCTTATATTATTAAAATGTAAGACCCATTATATATATACATTTATCTGAACGTCTGTAATGCTCGAGAGACCGAGAGCATCTTGATTAATACCCTCAATCAAGTAGTTGATAATTTATAACATATACATATTAATATGCTAGTCGTAATTATATCTTAGATTATTAAGTCGATGATATACATATATTTATCTATACATATTATTACCATTTTGATACCCTGATGTGCGCATAATTATATATATGAGTATAAACCCATTGAAACAAAGCATGAATGTAACAACGTATAAACATATATACTTAATATATCCTTTAGCATTTTGGAATAATCAAACTCTGTTCGTGTTCAATGCAAGGCTCTCGTGAGGTAATTTTATTTTTTTCCCATCAAATTTATAGTCGACGTAATTCAAAATATACATAACCGCTGCTACACCCACTGTTATACCTCCATCAAAACAAAGTCAGACGTAAACTATAAATTTGAGAGATAGATATCGAAATTTCCGATGAATTTCCAATAAAAACCATGCCTTACGAGAGCTTTCATAAAAAAAAGGAAAGAAAAGCCACGAGCAGGGGTGTTTTGTTGCCGTAGCGAAACTTTTTTTGGCATATAATACAAGCGAAATACATGCTCTCACCTTATTCAGAAAACAACATCATTCGATACTCGTCAAGAGAGAGAGAGAGAGAGAGGGAAAGAGGAAAATGTCCAGGAGGGATATATACATTTGCATCGAAAAGTGTCGTCGCACATAACGTCTAATCGCTTTATGGTATATTATATATATACATACTCGGTGACAGGCAAAACCATCGCGCGCGCGTGTGTGTGTCGCGGGGGCCAATCGTTTCTGAGTTATATATTCCGTAACGACGTCGTCGGTTTTACATAATGTATCTCTCTCTCTGGTCGGAAGAAAGAAAAGAAAAATGTCAAAACGATATGTATTTCCTTTTTATTATTTTTCCCGTCGAGTCGACGACCTTAATACGAAGACGCCTCGCGTTTAATTCATCGACAGTTCGTGCATTGCGCGGGTGTCCTTTCATTAGCGATTTCCGGTTGAAAAAAAAGGGCGCGTATATTAATGAATATTCGATGGACGACGGAAGTGTAGATGAACGGGGGAAAAAAAAATGAAATATATAATACGCCTATATAACGCGAAAAAATTTTTCGTGAGTCCGTCATCGGAATCCGATTGCGGGGGGTGAAAAGAGCCGCGGCGCGTTTATTAAATTGGGACAGTCCGATGCAACCGGTATTCTCCTCTCTCTTTTTTTTTTCGTCGGTTATAAAAGCTCATTGTTGACGAAATTAAAATTTTTTTTTCGTCCGCCGCGCGTGCCGCGAATTCTTTTACATCGCGCGGGTTGAAACTAACTTTTTTTTTTGATACACGACAAGAATATCTACTCACCACATGATATACACACACACTGATATACATATATATCTGTATTGGATACCCTTGTAGCTAATTTTTTTTTTAAGTTTATTTTTTTTTTTTGGGAAAGTCAATGGAATGTCTATATGCCTATGAATGTGTATCTGTATCCCGCGGAAAATAAAAAAATAAGTGAAAGAGTAAAAAAAAATTAACAGCCGTCGGGACTATATCGTTGATTCCTTACGTTTCTTACAAAACTCTTTCTACCGCCAATCCCCCCAACCCCTTTTTTCGAATCACGCGCCACTCGCACTAATTCGTACTTTTCTTTTTCTGCTTTCAGCTGCACAGATTCCACAGCGCGGAAGTAAGTACTACCTTTTTGCATCTCTCTTTTTTTTTCAGCTGCGCGCTGGTCATACATATTATATACGCACACTCTCGGTTCGCTCTGTGTTTCTTTCTTTTACTCTCTTTTATGCGTGTTCTTTCTCAATGTTTTCTTAGCATCTCTTAGATTCTTATTCATTATTCATATTGTATCTTTTTTTTCTATAACACCGAGATTGTGAGATTGAGAAGCAAATTGACTCAAATTCAAATCATTTTGTTTTATACGCTAACGAGTTATAATTCAAATAAAACATGATCGATCGCGTTAAAAGACAATTAAAAAAAAAAACAAGTAAGAGAGAAAATCCAAAGCAAAAACTTTGAACTCGATGTGAAATATTTGCAGCATGCAAGAGGAAAGACGAGATGTCGAGTCAGGTCGAACACCAGCAGCCCGCCCCCAAGAAGCCCCGGCTGGTTTTCACCGACCTCCAGCGCCGTACTCTACAGGCTATTTTTAAGGTGAGAGATATAGACACATACGCATTTTACGCACCTGTTGCTGCCTTGACGCGAGAGCAGCAGCAGCAGCAACGGCGGCAGCATGGGTCCATTCGTCATCCGTGTGCAACGCACGAAACTTTTTTCTCTCTCTTTCACTCACTCGTACTCTCGATTTGTTGGCTTGATATACGCGCGCGCGAACAAAACCTACTATATAACTTCTCCCCTCTACAGTGTGGCCCAGTTTGCAGTAGTGTGTAGCCGCGTCAAGTCAGCCGTCGAACTTCTCCCAAGCCTCATTGTTCGACGTGTTGGATGTTCTCCTTTCTTCTTTTTTTTTGTAGGAAGCATCAAAGCGACATTTTTTTTTCATGCATCGAAGCTTCGTTACACGCGAAATAATTGATAATTAATGAAATTTTTTTTCGAGACCTTTAGAAATTAACGTTTAATTGACACACGTCGAGTTGAAGTACACACATAACAATCGCAAATTGTCACTTAGTCGCGAGCATTATGACTATTGAATGCGCGGTTAGAAAGACAAGAGACAGACGGTAAATAAATAAAGAGGCAGACGAATATATTAAAGAGCTGTACCGCATGAATGGGCCGGGGGCAGAGTTAATGCGTTCATAAATAAATTATATAAAACGTTCACGGTCGAAATCGATATCAATGAAAACACGTCAACACGCCACAACGCTTTAGCGAGGTTTAAACTCGTCGAATAATTGATAAACAACCGCGCGACAAATATTTGCAGTCACACGTGCACATGTGGCTTTGACATTTGATTACGCATTTTCGCGTTGAAAAAGAAACGTAATAAGCTTCCCTCCCTCGTCGTGTGCTGCGACCACAAAATCGGTCATCTAGCAACGCGTTCGCAGCAACATTACACACACACACGTACATACACATGTGCTAGTGGCGCGCTCGGGGCGCGTAGAGTGGCTGAATGAACCTCGCGAGCTCTTATCGATCGCCTCGTGAATAATTTCTTCGAGCCCTCCCCAACCTGCGACGACGACGACTACCCTGCACGGCGCGCTCGTGTGTTGCTTAGGCCAAAGTTAACAAAAAAAAAATAAGAAAGTTTATTTGTATCTATAGCTTGGTAAAAAAAAATTTGCGTGACTTTCAGGAGACGAAGAGGCCGTCGAAGGAGATGCAGGTGACAATCGCGCGGCAGCTGGGTCTCGAGCCGACGACCGTTGGTAATTTCTTCATGAACGCGCGCCGACGATCAATGGACAAATGGAAAGACGAGGATCCCAAATCGCAGCAGCAGTCGTCGAGTGTTGACGAGGGACAATTGTCACCGACGATCGGCATCAGTCCACGACAAGCCGGCGACGTCTTGTGACATACGTCCGACCACGAGGAGTATCAGGACGAGTCGCCTGAGGAGGAGCTTGGCTTCTCTTAAATCGCCGTTTTTTTATTGGTTTTTCAACCGTTTTTCTCTCGCTCGTATACTTTTCAATCTAGTCAAAACCAAAAGCAACAAAAACTAACAAGAGAGAGAAAGACAAAAAAAAACGGGACTCGTCCTATCCGCTATCGTACTCCTGCGTGGCAGATATATATTATAGATATATATATATGTATACATACAAAACTCGATAATTAACAATTCTTCACTCTCACTCACTTAACGTACACTCTGTGCAACAAAAAAGAGAAAATGAGAAAGAGCGAAGGGGAAACTCGAGGACAAACAAACAAATGAAAAAAAAAGAGAAAACTACGTCTATTTTTCTCTCCTTCGTGTGAAAGTGAAGGAGAGCCGTTCGTGCATAGTACAAAAAACACTAGGCAAGTCGTCGGTGCAACGTGTGCAATTCTTTAGGGGGGGCTTACGAGGCTCAGCTGTGTGTGGGGAGAGACTTGTGTATTATATACGCTGTAAATAGTATTATAGTTAAGGAGACAAGAGAGAGAAACAAGTTTATTACCGATTAAATAAAAAAAAAGCGCGACGGAAATGATTATTATTATTATTGCAATTGTATTGATGCAAGAAAAGAAAAAAACAAATAAAACAAGGTGTTTTTGTTAAGGAATTTAAGCATTAGATAGTTGCATTGTAGAGACGAGATTACAAGCGTCGTGTATAAGCATTGTATAATGTACTGCGAGATACAAACACACTTATACATAAATACACATACACACACGTGACACCTCTATAGCTAAACTTAAACTGTGCTACATTTATCATAGTGGGGTACGAATCAATAAGACCAAAGGACTGATTCATTTTTTTTTTCGTTTCGTTTATTTTTCGTTTTCGTTTTTTTTCCGCTCTCGCGCCCTTCTTTTCTCGATATAGGGGCAAACGATCGCTGCTGCGGCAAAGTTACTTAATTCTTAGACATTCCTCACGATGCATTTTTATTATGCTTCGTTAGATCGTAGTCAATTGTTTATCGGTGCGCGCGTTCGACGAGATTTAACATTGTAACTATTTTTTACCAGGTTTTTTTTCTCTTCGTTTATTAATTTACTTAGTACTTTATTTATTTATTTATTTATGTGTATTTACCTCGAAAGACTATTTTTTTTTCTCTGTGAACCGAGTGAGTCAATTTAATTAAACATTCCCTTTTTGCGGGCCGACGTTTTTGTTATTAGCGAGTATTATTCTTTTTTTTAAATTTTAAGTGTTTTAAGGCGACCTATGACTGTAGTACTTTTTAGTTGTTGTTCAAATTTTACATTTGTAAAATGTAAGAGTATTTTGAGAAACTCGAGTCTTAAAAGTGTAGTCAACCTCTTTTTTTAATTCGACCTAACTCTCGTTGGTGCAAAAACGTCAGTTCTGAAAGAAATAAGTCAACTCTATTGAGTACTGTTAATCTTTTACGCTTACGATTTATCATTCCTCGAGATTGTTTCGTTGAACAACGTGTAGGCTAAATTGTAAAAAAAAAACGTTAGGGAAGTTTTAAGAAAAAAATGAAATGTGTCTGATTACGACTCGTGTGCATGATTTTTATAAAGCGCGAGCTGGAAATGTTTTCAGCTTTCGAATAAATCAGAAGAAAAAAAGAAATCCAATTGCGTGCTTGCTCATCAACAATTGGCTGAATAAGTTTTATTTATTCTCGTCAAATCTCGGATTTTTTATTTTTCATCAGCGTGATTGTTATTGTCGCGTTGCTTAGCTTGAGAGAAAGAAAAATAAATGTTTTTTATTTGTGTTTCATTGGCGATCGAGAATATAAAAAAAAAACCAACACACTAAAAATTGTGATATATTATACAGAAGAAGGCGATATAGAGTCTCTCATCGTTGCTGATATCATTTTTAGAATTGTACACATGTTAGTAGTATTCTCGATTTACTTTCCTGACGGATCGAAGTGCCTAGGAAGGAACATTTGGAAAAAAAAAACAAAAAAAAAGCACTAAAGAGTAAAAAAAAAAGAAAACGCATTCGTCGCGCACACACGTCTCTCTGCGATCGCCGTTCGCGTGCGAAACATAACACTGCATCGCGTCGAATTCCATACATATATTGTAAGTATGTGTGTGTATGTGTGTGTCGTTACGTACGTTTAACACGTCGTCGCCTGATAAATCGCAATCGGGGGGGCCGACTAACCATACATAAGATAATATATATACAAGCCGAGCTTTCGTCTCGAGCGATAATAATTTTTTTACCTGCGCGTCGACGATGCTTTGTAAAGTGTAATCTCAACCAATCCTCCCGAATATACCCCCCGAAAACAAAAAAAAATAAGGAACGCCCTCACAAACATTGTACATTGTTTTTCCCAGAGACATATCTTATTAGACGAATGATAAAAGAGATAGAGAGGGAGAGAGAGGTGACTCGATATCGCGGCACAATAATGTTATATTATTATTATAAATAATCGCGAGCGCGCGTTCGCGGCGCGTCACGCGTGTGAGGGCGGTGGGCGCGCAACCTTTTTAAAACTGCAATGTATCACCGGCAATATATCGTGAAATAAAATTAAAAACAAGAAAGAACAAACCACGTTTCGCTTGATTATATAAGTATATGTCGATTTGCAAAGGGTCTTAGAATTCGAGTGCGTGGCTGATGAAAGGGCGAAGGAGGGAGACACGTGCGATTGTACATCTCTAATGCAGTTTATAATCTTATTTTGACTACCACAATTGCGTAAAAACAGAATAATGGGAAAAAATAGTTCACACGACAATAAGGTATATATTGATTAGTTGGACGAGTGCGGCGATGTAAAATAATAAGGGACAAGAAAAAATATACAAAAAACCAAGTAAACAATTAACTATATTTATTATAATACGAGTGTCACTGTATGATTGAAACTATATATATAAACGCAAGAAATGAACTGTATGTACAATCCGGACAAGTTCGACACAAGTGAGAGATCTGATTTAGGAACAGGTGTGAATTTTAAGGAATTTAGCGGCGTATCATTAACTTGGATTATAAGAAACACACACGAGAACAAGAAAAAAAACTGCTAGGACAACTATTGAGAGAATCGGTGACTGTTTGTATAAGAGTGATCGGTTATCTATTCTTAATAAACCTAAGAAGACACAGAAGTTCACGCGAAGAATACCAAAGGATATAAGAAAAATAGCTTATACATAAATATTTATTATTTATTTATTATTTATATTATAGATGAACTAGCGAGTGGGAAAGTGTGGTGGTTATAAACCCGGTACGCTGAAAAAAAAACAATATTATATAACAATTGCGACGAATGAAGAGCATATATAGTTATATTATTTCCCGATTTATTTTTTTCGAAAGAAAAAGCGCTTAGAGGAGAATGCGAATTTTGCAAATGCTAGGATCGAGTTGTTGACAAATTTATCGCGCGGCTCCGCGGCCGATGAATTAATCTTTTTAAAAAAAAAGCGTGTGTTTTTTGATAACTAAAATATTAAAATTACGAATTGGCGCGATCTTGTGAAGATCGAGCACAACACAACTTTATTCTGGCATGAGCACACTTAAAAAACAGAAACACAATTATTATTGTACTAGCGACGAAACAAGAATAAATTTTCGAGGCGCGGACGATTGTAAACTACTGTAAACTACAATGTTACTACGTTTTACGAAGAGCTTATTGTAGTCGAGAATTATAAATGAACAAAAAAAAATAACACGATTTTAAGTCATGATGATGATGATGATGATGCTGATGAAAAAAAGGTAATTGAGTGTAGCACTTGAATTCTTTACACTTTTGCACGAGACGTGTGTTGTACTTAATTGATCGTTTAATGGAATATGTAATTAACATTTTATTACTTAGCAATTAAACTTAATTTATTTACCATTATAATCAAGTCCCTGGTGTTATATACCCTTCGTTGATTGTTTGCTTTTGTTTTCTCTTTTGTTTTATTCAGTTGATTTCGAATACCTGATGAATGTGATAAAAGTAGATGACAAATGGTATCAATAAACCTCAATGCTTCAATGTTATTTGCTTTTTTTTCTAATGATAATAATTTTTTTGGTTTTTTTTTGTTTTTGTATTTGTGCGCGTCGAATTTTTTCGGTATTCATATTAAAAATCTATAGCGAATTGATTACACGAAACGACATTATAACATACGTTGCTTATAACACCGTTGAATATCAGTATCATAATTTTTTACTGAACTTATGTACAAACGCATCAACCCTATCCCTTAAAAATAATCGAGTGTGCTAAACTTAATTATTCAGTTATTGGAACTGCTCCAAATGTGGAATATAAGTTATACATATATGACTTTAAACGCCTCACATCATGTGCGAAAAATTCGGACCACAATAAGTTATAGGATTGAAAATTGTATAGCTAAAATAACATTTTTCAAAATGAATAAACAAAGTTTAGGAAAAAAAATCAAGATTTCTCAAAATAAACATTCCCAAATATTTGAATCCCATTTTTCTAATAAAGTGTGCCAATTTCCCATGCGACTTGTTTCAAATATATGATATATATTCATTGCACAATTATTTTTATGATAATTTAAAAAAATTAAACATTATCATGCGCCCTGCAATAGCCCTGAGATAATTTCAAGTTTTTTAGATTTGCTGATTTTTTGTAGAATGACGAACAATGTAAGTATATGAAAGTTCACTATTGAAGACTATATAACTGAATTTGAATGAAATGAAAATAATAGTTGACTTGTTGTGCATAAATTAATATGAAAAATATGAAAGCTTGCAAATTGAAAATCAATTTAATTAATCATTAAAGAATCCCAAACTATTTCTGCGACGATTCCAACTTAAAAAATTTAATCCAAAAGCACTAAATTTTATAAATCAAATTGATTGACTAATTTTTAATATTATCAATATTATCATCATCTGCAGGTAATAAGAATCGGTTTACCATCCGCGCATCCACCACCACCTCATGTGAGATCGAACGAGAATGTACAAACACACGTCTCATACTTACGAGATGATGTGCAAGCCGATCGAACGTTTTTAACATTACTCTCAAAATAAAGTATTTGTTTGCGTTTATTAGTGTTCAAGCAAACGTAACAAACACCATACAGTGTTTTCTGATCAATCCTTTTTGGTTTTGATTAGGTAACCCGTTTTATTTGTACAAAAGAAAAGTATGTGCATAGGTTAGGAGCAGTCGGTTTTATTTAAAAAAATGGATATGGTACTTAGTCAAGGTGCCAAATATTCATGTAATTTAGTTCCTAGATTTTCAAGACTGCCTTCTGCACTATTAAGGCATCAACGAGTTTTCGGCTATCAACACACGCAGTTTCTAGGTTGATGAAATACGATTCATCAGTGTTTCATTTAACAACATTTTTCACTTTTTTCAATTTCTGTTTGTATAGAAAACCATAAAATCACGTCATGTCAGTTCAACAATTATAGTTTATTGAATAAACAATATGGAAGTGTGCTTGAATCAAGCATTTTACCTCGCTGTACCAAAGTTATCCAGTACAGCACATCATCGAAATCAGATTCTGCTGCACAACACGAATCCAGCAAAGGCTGCAATGAACCACAGAAGGTCACTGCCTTTCAAAAGATGAAGCAGCTTGCAAAAGATTATTGGCATATTTTAATTCCTGTACATCTAGTCACATCAGCTGGCTGGGTAGCTATCTTTTACACCGCTGCTAAAAAGTACGTTGCAATATAATTTATTAAATCTATATTTTAACTTCCAATTATCAAATTGTAATTTTTTCATCTTAATTTCAGCGGTGTAGATGTTGTGGGAATGCTTGAATCTTTGCATTTAAGTGAGAAATATTTAGATATGATACGAGGCTCCAATGCTGGTCATTGGGCAGTGACGTATGCTCTGTATAAAATATTTACTCCAATCAGATATACAGTTACTGTTGGTAAGTATATCTAGTCAGCTGTTGGAATGACTATATTGAATTCAAGATTTTCATATTCCATTTGCTTTTAGGAGGAACAACCATGTGCATTAGGTATCTCAATAAAATGGGTTACTTAAAATTCAAGGATACTGCTCGAGACACTGCCAAGGTGAGTAAAGATATACAAATAAATTTGATATAAAATACAATGTATTCCATACATTGCACATCCTTTATGACTTGGATGTATCTTTTTACATGCTTATTCGGGTTGCAGCCTGTCCGTGCGATCTCTTGTAGGTTGACATTGATGATACCTTTAGTAGATCTTTTATTTTCATTTAATATTTGATTAAAATAGCTTAAAATGTGATCAAGATATATCCTGTAACAATTGCATTATTGTTTGACAGATTATGGAATCCGCTAAGCAAAAAATGGCTGATACTAGGGCAACTTTTGGGAAATCCAAAGAGCCAAAATCGTAGCAGAGGACATGTAGTTGATCCTTAAATCAATTTCATTGTGACAGTTATATTTTGACCTCGTATTGATTAATGGAAGATAGAGAATGTCTACATTTGATAAAAGAGTATACTCATTTGATTATGATGTTAAATTTTACTTTCATAGAAAAATATACATAGTTGTACATATCAGTTCCTGTTTTCTTTTTGTTTTGAATATAATCTATGTGGATTATGCTAATGTGGACTTTAAAAAATGATTTATATATCAACAAGATATAAAGGCAGTATAATCAAGATTAAATACTGGTTATTGTATATGAATTTGGCTGGAAATTTAAAAAGTAAAAAAAAATGAAATAAAAAACTTTATGTTTTAGAATGTTTACAATAATTCATCAACTAATACCTTATGATTATCAATTTTTTCATTAGCTTTGTTTTATTCTTTTTTTTTTTTTTGGTTGGAGGGGTTAGGAAATTTTAAGGGCAGAAATAAACGTATACCATTAATTCGCACATAAGATTAAAATTTTGACATAAAGCTAGATTTTTACTTTCTTTTTGAAATACAGTAGAAGTGTGAACAATACAGATATAATTGGACACATACATTAGCGTTGGAATCAATTATCATTGACATAGATTTCCTGAAAAAGAGGTCAAGTTTTCTGAAAATGCATTAATTATTTCTCAAAATGAACTAACTAATTAAGGTATTTCTTCAAATAATTGAATCGACTAATTACAATCGAAGATTTGTTATAAAGACTGTTTGGAATTTAAAAATAGGTGAAAAGCTAAATAATTAGTTAATATATCTTTTCTTACAACAGCCCTGCAAGCGATTCTTGAAACGCAAACATGTTCACTTGCGTGAATGTCTTTTCACAATAATAGAAATTCTTACGTACTATGATATGTATGATAAAGAAAGATCAAGTCTTCATTATTACTTTTTATATTATTTTACAATTTTACAATTCCAACCGAATTAAACTCTGTAATAAGGAAAATCTTTAAAAAAATCTACTAAACTTTTCAATTTCATAAAGCATTTGAATCAAAAATGAAAAAAGAATAAACATGTTTTCCATAACTTATAGTGCAGTTTTTTGTACTTTGACAATAATTGAAAACTAATAATACAATTCCTTGAAATATCGTTCACATGATTAAAAGTGAAATGAAAAAGGAACTATAAATTCAAGTGAAAAATATTACGCAGGTACGACATTCGAAGACTGATTCATCATATATGTACGTTTATGTAGTCATAAGTTTTCATCCACGGTCTAACAGATGAAGTAAATTATTTCTTACAATTAGTTAAATATATATAATTTGTGTGAAAATTAGCGCATCAATGGCGATGAAAAGTATTTCGGAATTGCCTCAAGCAATATTATATGATACTGTAAATCATGTAATTCACGATAACAATCAAATATGGCACAAACTTAAGAATAAGTTGTAAATCATTGAGCATTATTTTATCTCGTAAATATCTCATAAAATTTACTCAGTCATAAAGAAGCCGGTATATAGCTTTAAAAGCAGTTAACATATTACATATTTGTGCGTCGCAGACTTTCGTCTAACTAATCGTTAAATCTTCTTTTTGAGAAAAATAAAAAACAAAGCTACATTCCCCACTTGACTCTTTCGCTAACTTTTGTAGAAATAATTTTTGTCTTTGAAAGATATAGAAAGAACCATTTAGTTGTACAGTACAATAAAGCTTTTTCGAGAAAATATAGCATTATTATGTTCTTCATGAAGTTATGTGCTCAAATACATTTTTGCTTTTATACATAAATGTATCTTTAAAGATTAGTGTACATCTATATAATATATTCCATAATAATTGAAGATAAAAATAGAATTTTGCAATAAAATATTCATCGCAGTATAACACTTTTTTACGATTTGTTTATTATTTTTTCTCTACTATAGTTTTTTTATATATCCTATCGCGTTTACTTTACATAGTTTTGAATTTTTCCTTTTATAATATATCATCTGCTGTTTAGGCATCTAAGTGATAACTGTGTCTCGACTCGCAGAACTTTCATTATAAACTTCCGAACAAAAACAGCTCGTGGGTTGTTAACTGTCACTCATACAGTGTGTTAAATTTATTTCAGCGGAAAAATCAAATATTAACTTTGCTTGCACAGTGTTATAGTGAAGAGAAACGAACTTGTCGGCTGGAAAAAATATATACGAGCTTGCGTTTATTTGAAAATGCCCGCAAACTATTTCTGTCAGAAGTATTAAAAGTGAAAATTACAGCTGATTGATTATCATCATCGGCCTGCGAGCAAAACAAGAGCTTCAATAATGGAAAGTAAAATTGAGTAATGATTTTTTTTGTTATTATTACTTGAATATTTTTTTTGTTAACCATCAATCAATTAAGAACAATTAATAGAAAGCATCAAAAATTTCTTTAGTTTTGTAAACGCTCTTCTAAACTTGTTTTCTCAACTACGTAATGACTTTTTCTGTTGAATCAATTCCAATGATATAGAACCGAAAAGTAAAATTGAAGTACATCTAAGATTCTGAGTATTCCACGTACATCACATTGACTATTTGTTAGTTAGAACTCAGAGGGCCGTTTGTTGTTGTTGTATATCTCGTTTCATATAGTATCAGTAACTTACGTCGATCGGCAAAAGTCGCCTCATTGATATGTATTTGTATTACTTTCATAGGTTACATGTTACTTTCATTGATATGTCTTCAATAAAATATATGACTTATATATCGCTTTTATATATTTCGCTTACACGTCTAATTTCCAATCTTAGAGACTAATGCACAAATCTTGATATGTCTTGTATCGTTCAGTCGTACAGGTTAAACTTTCTTTGCTTCTTTTTCATTTTTTTTTTGCTGTTTTTTTCTTTTATTTTGGAAGCCTCGATTGGCTTTGATATGCATCGAATTATATTCAGGCTTCTTTTGTCTTTTTAAAGCTAACAAAAATCATCATCAGTAAAAACAATGAAAAATACTTTCAATGTGTGTCAGACAAACAACACTCCCACGAAAGAACAATTAAAACTAAAAAAAAATGTAGTACTATAGATTATATAGGTATATGCTGTTGATATTCACGACGATCTGGAGCTAAAATTTGATTTGCAGCTCGACGCGAAAGTAATAATTAGGTCAACAGGGAGGGAAAAGGTGGAGGACGAAGAAATGAGGGGGGGGGGGGGGGGAGTTAAAAGGCTTAGAGAGGTTTGCTTGATAATAATGGAGGGCTTTACGGGTATTCTCGTTTGTAGAGCCGATTATTCTTACCGGTAATCCGTTTCTCACCAGCCGTATATTGGACTATTTGCTTGACTTGGTCCGCAGCTACTGGCCCGATGCATACCAATGGATCTTTGAAGTACGAGCACATCTGCAACATTATGATTATTTTCCTTTTGGTTTTTTTTGCAATTTAATCCATTTCAGACTTTCTCGCCTCACGTTTTAATTTGAAAACTAATTACAAACTTTTCTCTCTTTGCAACCCCACGCGCGTTCTTTCCTCTCTATGCGCACGCGGCGAAAGGGGGGCGCAATCCTATTACGTGTCTCTCTTTAATCAGATGGTAAACTTGGAAAATTGCAGTTGAAACAAGTGTATACACGGTTCGCTTTTGGAAACTCGTTTAAATTGGCGCCCGCGCGCTCTTGCGTAACTTATCGTAACGAGAACAATTTACACGGAAATTCGAATGAATTTTCATTTAGAGGGCTTTTGATCTTTCTTTTCCGACAATTTGGTTTAGCTCGCGGCCACGAGGTCGATTAATAGTGACTTGCACCTCTGCCACAGAATTTTAATCTTGAAAATACTTAAATTCATTATACAGAGCTTGATTTTCAATTGCCATTCTGTAAAAATGAGTTTCTTAGTTGATTTGTCTCCCCATTACGAAACGGAAATTCAACAAATTTCCATATCTCATGACGAGCAAATTACGTCGTAATTCGGCTTGTTTTATTCATAAACGTTGTCATCGCGATAAATAACAAGATCCAGCCATTATTCCACTATCACGCTCGCATGATAAAAAATCGTTTTCTTTTTCATCGCTTCGATTCCCTCCCCCCGCCCCATCGTGTATATAGGCCTCGTTCTCGCGCGCGCTCGCGCCATACAAATGAACCAACTTGATAAATGTTTCATTGGTCTGCGAGAAGAGTAATACCACAATATATAAGAACTGTCGAATTCATCCCTCCGAAGAAGAAGAAAAAAAAAATTACATAATATATGAACTGACCTTTCGTGGAGTCTGACGGTGCCGCCGTTGTATCTGGCAACACAATCCCCTGCCGATATCGCATTCGCTCGACATGCTACACAATTCACCTGCGCGCAGACGAGAGAAAAAAGAAATAAGAATATACCGTGTGTGCGTGTTGTAAACAGTAAAAACTTACTGTATTGCTTGTTGGAGGTGACGGGTGGCTGGCACGAGAGACTATCGCTACCGGCAACTTCGGCGCAGATCAAGCCCATCTCGCAGTCGTTGTCTCTTCGGCACAATTCGCCTTGTTTCAATCCGTACACGAACATGCATCTGCCTGTCGACCATTCTGTAACCCAAACTCGAATTATCATTGCTATATCGTGACCAAAAAAAACAACTTTTTTTTTTCTTTTAGTCGATCGTACCTCCTTCGGAACTCATGCAGACGGAACCCGAGCAGCAATCCTCATTGGTGCTGCAATGACGCTCGTAGCACGGCTCCTCGATACCGTCCTCCAAACCATTGCCAGCGAACCCGTTCTCGTGCTGTTTAGGTCAAACAGGGTTAATGAGATTCTTTATGGGTTTCTCTGTCCGCAGCGGCTTTACGGCGATGAGAGGGGAAAAGTAATTTCCTGCAGCGAGCGACCGACGAGGACACGCGCGCCGTGTGATATTTATAGATTTCTCAAACGCATGTTTCAGTGCGAGAATTCATTTTTTCCGCTATTCTTTCGCATGTGAAAATTCTTTTAATTATTTTATAGCTCACTCACTTTCTGCAAAGCTATTATGCACCCTCGCGCGAAGAACAAACGGTCAAAGGAGTAAAAATAATTTATGCATTGCTCGTCTTTGTGTAGGACAATTTTTTTTTCTATTTCGTGCGGAGCTTTTATTGATTTTACTGCCATTAACGAAGCTCCGTAGAGCTTTTTTTCTCTCCCTCTCTCATATTCCCCGGAGTAATTACTCTCTAAGTGGCAGCTGACTTGCACGCCTGACATATTCGACGATGGATAGGATAATGTGTTTGACTGCGAGAATCCATTTGCAAGGTTTGTACAGCAATCATGTGCGTTCAAATATTTTATCGAAAAAACATAGCTTCGATTTTGTTCTTCGGGTGTAGAATGTTATAGTTTTCGATCTACAGGTGCGGATATGCGTGATGGGCTTCTGAAAGTGTATTCTTGAAGGAATACATTTGGTATATTTTATTTTATGCGGTGAATTGTGATTATTAATTTTTAGTAAAAATATCCCTATTCTGTTTCTATTTATCACTGAAAAGTAATAAATCTAACAGGCAATAATGAATACTCCAAAATATTAAACGCTGCGTAATGAAAGTAAAATTATGAAGTATCATCCAAGCTTGAAACGATTTAGAAGAAAAAAAAAGCAGCTTTCTCGCACAATTCAAATGACAATACGATTCCTCCCAAAGTACACAAACGCGCGATGAATTATTACAAGAGAACAAGAAAGAAAATCCTCAAGTCAGCAGCTTCTCTCAACTCGTCTAAGGCAAACTTAGAATCTCATCAAACGCCCACCAGCGCTTCAGAGTAAGCGTTCTCCTATTGTATATATGAACTTTGTAATTTGAGGAAAACCTCTTTCCACCAGGTGAAATCAAAATCCAAACGCAATATTCCGTCCTTCGCGATAAAAGACTCTTATGCTACGACGAAAAAAAGTGCTTTTTTTCTTCTGAATTATTCAGAGAGCTTTTGTCTACCCACGGTTTCCCGCGGAAGTCTATAACTTTTCGTTGCGGGAGATGAAAAAAAGAGCGAAAAAAAGTCCACGCGTATGCCTTACGCTTCACAATACACTTAGCCTAATGACGTTATCGATTGTTGCACGCTCTACTCTAAAGTCTCTTGTGAAATGAATGAATGTGCAACCCGCACGAGATGTACCAGAGCTAACGGCATTCCTTTTTTTTTTCGCGCCCTCATTTTTAGAAACAGATAGATTTTTCATCGAGGAATCAGCGTTTTTTTTCTTCTTATATCGTTCACCTGCGACGATCCTCTCTTTTTTTAAAGCTCTTATCGATTCGATTGAAATTTAAATTTCTTTCTCTCACGCACACACGCGCGACAAATCTAGAAAAAAAAATGGGAATGAATAATGTGCCTATGTATTATTCATCTATCTGTTTTTGACGTCTTTCTCTCGAATGAGAAAACTTCGGTATAAATATTTTGAAAATGTTTTGCATACTGCGTGTATTTCACTGAATTTTTCCCTCTGAAAATTCATTTTTTGTTCTAACTTCCCTCGCGTCAGGGAGAGAAGAAGAAGGCCTTGTGTATCGAAAAAAAAACGTATTAGTCGTGTAATGTGGTTAGCGAGGTAATTGAGATGAACGACAAAGGCATTATTGAGTGCTACGATATTACAACGTATTCACTCGCGGCTAATGGATCATCTCGAAGTTTCAGCGAAACTTAATTATAGCCATATATACGTTGTATAGCGTCGACGGAACGAGCGAGAGAGAGGAAACTCGCGTATTATCAAAAAAAAAAAAGAATAACAAAGTTAATTAAATTGGGAGGAGTGTTTTGTTTTCCGTATAATGCAATTAGAAAATCATTTTAAGACCACCCTAATTCTTTTTTTATCCGCGTTATGAGATCTCTCCAATTTTTTTTTTCTTTCACGAATCCAGAACACGCTTTCGTTACAAAAAGTAATTATACTCTGCGTGGTTTTATCGTGTAAAGTGACTCGCACGATATTTCGTTGAATTTTGACAAAATCAACTTTTCCAGGGAAATTCAAGAGAATATCTTTTTAGTACGCTTTTACGTAATAACTTAATGTTATTGTTGGCCGCAAGGTGGATCCTGAGTTTACACAGTAGAATTATCATCTCCGGAGCTTATAACATTGTAATAGATTTTAAAAGTTTAAAAACGAATCAAAAATTTTTTTCCCATAAACTATAGCGTCATCGCCACTTCCCGCAGCAATACCATTAATTTTTATTTGCACAATCTTTCAATTCCCCCGCAGCAGCCGCTCGCGGAGCTTTGCACAAATAAAATTGAATTACATTCTCTACAAACACACACGTCGCACAACGTAATAACTCGCGTGTGCTTGATCAATGAATCGGGAACGCAAAGCAATAATAGCAAATTTCCGTGTACATTCGCGAAAAAGAGAGAGAAAAAAAAGAAAGAAATCAATTTTTCTCTCGAAACCTAAAAATACCTCGTCGCATGCAATCACCGCTTGCGTGAAAATACGATTCTCGCTCGCGCGCAGATTGATCATCACGCACAACATACATAGCTCTTCCGAAAAAAAAAAAGAAGAAGAAGAAACGAAGCGGCCTAGATAGGTGAGCATTGCTGGAATATTCGAAGCGAGAATATAAGACAATAGCACGCAATACCTGCACGAGAGCGGAGGATCTGCCGAGGTAGCCACCGTGACTGCCGTAGCCCATATTCGACAGCATTTCCGGGCTGAAACGATTGAAGAGTCCACCCCAAGCGTGTACTCCGCCATTGAGCTGTAGGAGGCCGACGGCTAAGACGATCGTCGTCATGATCGTCGTCGTGTAGGATTGCCTCATCATCATGGCTTATTCTCTCTTTCTCTCTCCTTTTCTTCTGTGTTCCAACAAAAAAACAACAATCCGCAACAAGTTCTCGCGCAGTGGAGAGGAGCTTGCGGAGTGGTGAAAAGCTGACTGCGGCCCCGTCCTTCCCAACCGCGATAATCTATACCTTTCCACTCTCTCTCTGGCGCAGCTCACCTCTCTCTCTCTTTCTCTATGTTGCGCGAGCGCGCCTGCGCTCTAACACCTGCCCTTGACGTAGGTGTACACCTTGATTTGCCGCCGCCACACCGCTAACACGCGCCATCATTCATCCCCCCGCTTCACTCTCTCTCTCACGACTTTCTTCTCTCTCTCTCTCTCTCTCTTTCGCTTTGCGATACGTGTCGTGAATGACCGAACTCTCCACGACGAGCTTTCTCTCTATCCTTGTTTTAAGGGAAAGGAAAGTTGCTCGCTTGCTTTTTTGCTTGCTTGCTTACGCGACGAAAATTACGAGGCGAGTGGGAATAATTTTATCGTTTCCAGTTTCATTCTTGCCCACCCACCTACCTACACTCTGTTGAAACGTTAGATTTTTAGCATAAAGCACTCTTTTTTTTTTCTCGCAATCAATTTGTCAGAGATGGAAATTGTTTAATCTCGTTTGTCGAATGCTAATTCAAATTGAAGTTTGTACAAGGCGCCATATACACATGCACATACACACTGAAGATTGTACGTTGAAGCACGCCAGAGAGAGAGAGAGAGAGAGAGAGAGAGAGAGAGAGAGAGAGAGAGAGAGAGAGAGAGAGAGAGAGAGAGA
>JAWWMK010000040.1:15287960-15327859 GCA_035047105.1 Galeopsomyia nigrocyanea
TGAATTTCTTAACGTGTGAGGGCTCATTTTAAAGCTTATTAAAGCAGCTTTAAAATGAGCTGTTGCGCGCCAAATTTTGACATAAGCAGCCAGAGTTATTTCATTTCAAAACAACCCATCTTTTTAGGTGTGAGGTATGTGAATCATTGTTATGCGCAAAATGGTGTTTATTTTTTTTTATTTTCAATTAACGCTTGAGAGCTTATTTTAAAGCTTATGTAAGAAGCATTTAATCAAGTTGTCTCACGATGAATTTGCTAATATCTAGACAGAATTGCACATTGCTAAATTATATTTTAGGTATTTTGTTGTTATTGTAATGATTGACTAGAATACAACATGTGCGGAAAAAAGATGTACATACGTTTTGTCTAAACATTTTGCCCGAGAGAAACTAAAAATATCTGGTACCTCCAATTCCGCCAGAACAGCTGGCAGCGTATTTTTTATTGAATAACAATTTGAAAATAGAAATAAAAAATGTACAATTATTTACTGCTTAAAAACGTCTCAGGGAGCGTTTAACTTTTTTGTTCTTCTTCTCATACGTCGTTGGGATTTCGAAAGCTACTCGTGAACTGTAATCCCTTTTTTATGCATAATCTTGTGACAAGTCCTTTCGACCAACAATATGATAACACTGAGACACATTCCGAAAATTAATATCGTCAGCAATGGCGTTATATCCCATATTCCAACAGAGTCGTAATCCTTGGTTTGTTGATTATTTCGCTTGAAGTAAATCTCTTTCATGCGTCTTATTAGCCCGTGATCTTGAAATTTTAAAATGCTGAAAAAATGCTTGTAGTTATTAATTTCGATAAAGATTATTATCATTATTCTCACTTGTAATTGATGAATTCAGTGAAAGAGTTGTGCTTTGACAGAGCAAAAGCCAAGTTATCGATTCTTCCTGTTTGCACTCTGGCCAATTTACACGGAATTTTGTCTCCCAATTTACCAACCGTTGCGTCGTTCGAGTAGTAAGCTACTCGCTCATGACATACCTATATAATATACACAAGCGATAGTTTTTTTTGTATTATGATAACAAATCGACAAAAAAAAAATTCACCTGGTGAAATGCTTGAATATCGTCCAGAGGCAAAGCCTCCGATTTTTTCATCATACGATACATTCCTCTCAACACCAAATCCTGTGATTTCTACGATGATAAATCAAAGTTTATACAAATCTTTACTCTTTTGTAATTTGTAAAGTTAAACGACTGACCACAAACAACTCATGCTCGTAACTATTTCTTATGACTATGAGTTTGTAAGAGCTATCCTTTACAAACTGAGTTAGACTATAAAAGGGCAGCATTGGAGAAATGAGGGTCAAGTAGCTGATGATTGAAGCCGAATAAATAGCCGACAGGACAATGGCCGAGAAAAAAATCGATACGTATGCGATTCTTAGTGGCGAGGCATCGGGGAAATCTAAAAATGAACATTCATCAAAAGAATTTGTTCCAATTTTGCAGTGCAAGTAAACTACCTGATAAACCCTGCTGGCAATAAATTCCCCAAACACACAGATGTTGTTCAATCAAGTGACCCTTTATGTAAGACGCTTTGTTGGTTTTAATTTTTATCAGAGTCAATAAAACTGCTGATAAAACTATAAGCGCCAAAAGCGACAGCCATATATAGCGGTCGAAAGCCTTCAATGAAAAATATTAAAAATTAAAATTTTGACATTATAATTAATATTTATTATTGTACATCATAAAGATAATATACTCTCAAATAAGAATTCCATTGCACGTCGGAGCTGCCAGGTTCTTTGATAAAAAGTCTGGTGCGCGTCAAAACCAAAGGACAAGTAAAATCAAATGACGCGACTCTTTCTTTCGTCATGGTCATCTCTGATATAGCGACATCGATTTCATTGGATTCTATCTTTCCCAATATTCCGGTCCACTTGCCCAAAGATTCATTGTAGTAGCCATAAAAATTTTCAGACGGCACAAAGTTCAATATAAAGTTCATGTGAGCCGCCAAGTCAGTCATCATTTTCGTAAACATTGCAATATTCTCGCCGTTCATTCTGGCTGCCAATGGATCCGGATGTTCCTGTAAAGGATATTTATTTTGAAGATTTTGACATTTTTTTATCAATTTTATCGATTTGCTTACCATCACAGAAGCCACTCTCAAAATCGTACCACCAACGTCGTACCTTCTTTGATACAAATTCATCCGAGTCTTTGCTTGTAAGCCCTTTTCAGGATTCCACTCGAAAAGTAAATTCATCGAAATTTTTCTCTTGCTATGTACCGACCACCACTCGTACATTTTTAGATTGTCGTAACATTTGACCAACATTCTCGTATCAAAGCCTAGGCGTAAAGTACCTGCATCAGGACTTGAACAAAAGTTTCGTAGATTTGGAATGGATTTGCCCCAAAAAATGAGGAACCAGGCGTGAGGAGTGAGTTTATGTTGTTTGGTGAAATTGACGAATTTTCGAAGAGTTTGTTCACTTTCTATTGGGATGATGAATAATTGTCGTGGGGACTGAATGAATGTTGTATTGTATAATTCCATCATATCTTCGTAGTGAAGAACTTGCGAAAATGTTCCCACCTCGGACAGTCTTTTCATGATTTTGAAGAGGGTCATTGTAAGAAAGAAATCTATAAAAATCAAATTTGATTAATAAACATTTGAAATGCCAGTTGTTAATTTTTTCAAGCAAACTCTTCTTATTTATTACAGATTGAAATTTGGAAATGCCATCATCAATCACTAAACATATTCATAATTCATTACGGAAAATAAAAATATAATCTTACTCTCATTGAAATTTCCATTAACGTAGTAAATACTACTAGCATTATAAAATCGTTTCAAATTTGTAATCAACGTCAAGTAGGGATCGCTAACGAGCCTCGCATGATCGCGCATCGCTGATGAATAGATGACTGGCGTCGAAACAATTAAAAGCTGCAACAAATAATTCTTCATATTTTATTAATTTTCTTTTTGTGTTGCCTACTATTTGTTTGAGAAATAGAAAACACTGACTCTGTAACAATGCTTCCGGCTCAGGCTACTGCCGTGTCGCTATATCGCGAGGAGGAATCTAAAATAGGATATTTATCTTTGAAAATGATAGATGTCAGCTTAATAATTGATAGTCACCTTCGAGTGGTGGAATAAACACAGGCAATTTTTTTCTCTTGTACACAACATTTATTTTTCGTATGATGCTTCGTGCGATTTACTTGTAATGTGATTTTTATTTGCGATTTGATAGACTGAAGGTGCGTGTTCCATGTATTACACTTGTAACTTGTAATTTTCTCAACAAACTCCTGGTATTTCGATTTTATCGCTTGCTCAAATATCGTGAGCATGTTGTCATACAAACATTTTTAGAATTTAAAAAATATATGATTAACAAAATTACCATTAGGTCTATAGTATAATCCAGTGGTGGGCAGTAACGTCGTTACAAAATTTTTAGAAAGTAACTTTACTTGTAACGTCGTTACACGAGTAACGTCGTTACACGAGTAACGTCGTTACTTGTAACGACGTTACATTTTAAATGACATTGTAACGACGATACATGTAACGACGTTACTTTTGAAAAATTTTGTAACGAAGTTACACGTAACGTCGTTACATAAAAACGTTACTTCCAGAAAATGTGGCTTCGTTACTTTCAATACAACTAGCTAGATGTCGAGTAGGCTTCTGCAAAAGCTAGAACGACTCGAGCTTTCAGTCTCCCGAGATGTGCTTTTGCAGGAGCCTATTGGCTAGCCTAAAAAGATAAATTCGGATAAATTAAACACTGAGAAAAAAATCCTCTGGTAACAAGAAGATTCCTCTGGACACCAACCACCATAAAATCTAAAATATGCTAGGAAATTTATAAATTAATCAGTTTAATTGGTATAATTTTATTCTTTGTCGTGGTAATGCTCGACAGCGTATTTGGCAAGGAGAAATCTTGGCTAAATTTCTTTAAAAATATGTTTTTGTTGCCAAGTTTAGGTAATTGCTTCTGCAAAGTTTCTAATATACTTTTGCGCCGATGCAAAGTTGAGAAACTTGTAAAGAAATTCACGGAAGACAGATGGACAGACTTGGGCGATAATGCAGAAATTACGCTGAAAAAATCTTATAAATTTAAAATTTTCATGTAATTATTGAGGCGTTTCACTCGATCGGTATTACTCGACGATGGTAATGATAAATTACTTGAGCGTTTCACTGAAGCCTATTTTTGTTTGACAATCCAAACAATGATTTGATAGTACCTGCTTACACGCCTTGCGATAGACGCAATCCAATATTGCTGCGATTAATCTGCATACATGGAAAAAGAGATTAAAATAAAAAAAATTTATTCATCGACAGATTTTTTTCACCAACTTGTAAACCTGGTTTTGTCTCGTGATGTGACAATGACGATGAAATATTGATTTCAAATGTTGAACGAAATGTTTATTACAAAATATGTACATAAAATTAATTGTCAATCATCAAATCGATTGCAACGACGTAATTATATGAAATAATTTGTCTGAGTAATTAATTGATACACGGAAAAATTACTGTGTCTCCACAAAAATCTGTGATAAAAAAAATACGAAATTTGAATTTACACTCGTGGTTTTGGAGATTTTAACAATTTTAGTAGTTTATGCTATAAAATCGCCAAGTGAAAATTATCAATCCTGTACAGCCACTTCTTCTGGTATAACCTTTGCTACTTTCCTTAGCTCTTTGGTCAACGTTTTGGGACACTGCATTTCTGTCCAACTAATTGGTACCATTGCAACTCCTAAAAATAAATAATTAAAAAATGAAAAATCGTTAATAAATTAACCATGTCTGGGAAAATTAAAAAAAACATACCTTCTTCACTGTGAGCAATAACAACTCCCAGTTCATTTTCAGCAGTACTTAGTTGATATGTATGAGCCTCTGTCATGGGTAACTAAGTTAAAACTATTAAGGAACTAGTTGCACAAAGTTTTTAATCTTGATTAAAGCATGATTCTGACATATGTCACCAATAAAGGATACAACTCTTGCCAAAATAATATCACCAGGTCTAAATGATTTGTACATTTCAATCCTATCCTTTTCTGTCGCTCTGACATCTTCTCTCCTAAGGATTCCCCTGTACGGCCTACTCAGCACTATATCACCAACACACTTTATCGTACATTTGCAAAACCTTTGATTGACTATTGTCACCATGGCTGTAACAATATCTCCTGGAGCTGGGACTATACTTTGGTCTGTCATACCATGAACCTCAATTGTGCTTGTCTAAATTAAACATGCAAAAATCACTCATACTGATTACTTGGTAAACAAAAAAGATTCACTTACGTTCTCAAGCTTAACCACTTTGACTATCCCTGCAAACTTTGAGTAAATGTAACCTAGTTGTTCATACGTCCCTTGGCCAGCAATGTTCTCTTGATCTGCAGGACATATCCTTTGACCTGCCAAGTACATAATCGAAATGACAAATTTTGAGGTTAAAGTAAACACAG
Organism: Galeopsomyia nigrocyanea; assembly: GCA_035047105.1. Classification (NCBI taxonomy): domain Eukaryota; kingdom Metazoa; phylum Arthropoda; class Insecta; order Hymenoptera; family Eulophidae; genus Galeopsomyia; species Galeopsomyia nigrocyanea. The sequence goes on from JAWWMK010000040.1 coordinate 15,293,488, forward strand.
AGCTTGTCAGTTTTCAAACAAATGTAATACCTGGTATACAAACAATTATATCCTTGTCGTCCATTTGTTGAAATTTGGCACAACAATCAACAAATTTCAGATTACAAAAACTCTACGTTTTGCTCCGAAATAAATTGCACCTCTCCAAAACACTCATCGAGACAATGTCTCATCGAGTTGCGTTGGCGGTCGCCTGCGCGCACGTGGTTAAAAACGAGCGCCGCAAAGTGTGCGCGCGTCAATAATGAAGCGGATGCGATTCTATGTTTTATTTATTTCAATGAAAAATGTTTTTATTCGTTGTAATCATGAGGTGAGAAATAATAATAGGAAATCTAAACTGCTACGATAAATTTAACTTTATTAAGTCTAGAGTTTTATAGTTAATTACACTAGACTAATATATAATTTATAATTTTTTTTTTCAGCCGAAATTGTATCTATTTTTACAGCCACAATAACCAGATACGCAGATAACTATCAAATCACTTTGACATCTTGGGCAATCAGCAGGTGCGTCGCACTCTTCTGAAAGAAAAAAAAGTTTTTTTTTTTTTCATAAAATCATGTTGATATAAATGAAACTATCACACCTTTATACACAATCGAAAATTCTACCAGAAGAAACTTTCTTATTTTAAATCATTTTGCAATTTATTACTATAAAAAGTTTTAAAAGGTTTTGCATTTTTTGAACGTATTAAAAAAATTACGCTTGTTTTCCAGGTCATACACTTTTTAACACGAGTACGAGGATCTGCCAGTGCCAGCAACAATTATTATAATAAGCGTCTTCCGTTCTTTTCAAAATCGCTTGAAACAAAAAATATACTTACTCGACCATTTATCGGGTTTCGTGGGATATGGATAAATAGCGTTAAACCAAACGCTAGGATTAGTTGGTGCATTAGAATTAGGACCATCAGTTTGAGCGTCAACGTGAGCCCAAACAAGACCAAATAGTACCACAATGCAAACTTTTGCCGCGAACATCTTGCAACTTGAAACAACAGCTGAACGTGGATTGTCACTGGAAAGCTGATTTTATATCATATGACAAAAAGCAACGCTACTTATACGTTGGGTAAAAGTGGGGCTCGTCGAGGGCATGAATAAGCCGAGCATGTGTCGTCTGGATATACCTGTTGCGGCAGCGATATATTGTTTTCTTTTTATTTGTTTTAGTGCCGGATGCTCTGTCATTACAGGGTTTCCTGCTGCGAGTAAATATATATATAATATTGTCTACTTGTGTGATTCACTCGCACATACGGATTTTGGGATAAAGTTCAATATTTCCCATGAATTTTTTCTTCGTCTCGAATAAATGCGAACGGATGTGAAAAAAAAATTTCGTGTTTATACTTGAAAATTTTTCACGTACAAAGGTAAAAATCGTGCCAAGGTAAAAAGAAACAAAACTAGAGTCGCAGAGATAAAAGCAACATTGCGGGTCTGTGTGTTTGCGAACAATGTAGGTCAAAACCTAATTTCTCTTTTTTTTTAATTTTGACGATAAGGATGGAGCTATCAATCTAGTTTTTTTTTTTAAGTGTCTATTGTTTCGAAAGATGATGCTTTCAGATTAAGAGATATATTACAAGGAAACATTATCTACGAAAAATAAAAAAAAGTTTAGTGACCCTCTGAGAATAATAAAAAAAAATAGCTATTCAAAAGAAGGAACAAATCATATGGTTTGAAATAAAAACAAACAGATGGTTAAAAAAATTTAGATCCACTCTCATGTATCACAAATTTCTATTGAACACAACCTTTTTTGAAATATATGTACGATTGACGATGAAGACACGTAAAAATCCCACATATTTACGAAAATTTACCTTGATTCCATTTTTGTTAATTCCAAATGCCAAATTTCATAATAAAATATATTGGAAAAATCAAGTGCGTTGAGATGTTTCGTCCAAACAAAACAACAAAAGGGAGTCGTACATACATTTTTTTTCAAAAGACCCACGCCTAGTAACATTCCCCTAGACCGATCGTCCGCCATATTGGATAATCAATCGAGTGATTTTCCACTAGACACCGAACGCTCTGCTGCGCCTGCGAATTTGACAGTCAAAATTGGCCTTTTTTATGTAAATATAGTCAAATAGATAAAATTAAGTTCGAATGGATCGGGAATCGCGCAAGGTGCCAAAGAGGAAGATGCACGTAAAGTGCGGATTCACCTACGTCGAACTCGTCAATTTATTTTCCGTATTGAATTGAAAAACTGCGAGTTTTCCCCCATCATTTCGTAAGTATTCTCTCTTCTAAATGCTAGTAGCTATTATTTTTAAATATAGGTAAGAGCTGCACCCAGCACTGAGCTTAGATAGATCTTTTCACTTTCATCTTTGCTACAAACGCAGTTGTCACACTTTGAGTCATCTCGATTTTCTTTGTTGCTTTGTCTTGCAAATTATTTAGGTTAGCTTGTGCAATTTTTTTTTATTGTCTATGCTTATTTTACAGAGTACAAAAAAAAAGCTTGACTGCAACAATGGTTCTACCTTGTGACTGGCAGACCACAACACAAAAAATAGCTCAACGAGGACAATATCTACTAGAAACAGGGCAATGGTATACAAAAATTATTCAAATTGATGAGAACAAATGTAAAATTTTGTTTGCTTTACAGGTCCGACTGCAAATTTATTGTAGGCCAAGAGCCCCATCAACAAATAGTAGAAGGGCACAAAGTTTTTCTAGCCATGTCAAGTCCAGTATTTGAGGCAATGTTTTATGGGACCATGGCTGAAAAGAGTGATCCAATCCCAATAAGAGATGTCCAGCCTGAAGCTTTCAAAGCTCTGATGGAGTATATTTACACTGATAGAGTGGATCTTGGATCTTTTGAATTGGCCTGTGAATTGTGTTACTGTGCAAAGAAATACATGTTACCTTTCCTAGTTGAAGAATGCACAAAGTTTCTATGGTCTGACCTATCGCTAAAGAAAGCTTGCAGAGCTTATGAGTTTGCAAAGCTCTTTGAAGAGCCAGTATTGATGGAGAAATGCCTACAAATAATATGCTCCAAAACTGTAGAGATTTTAAAAGAATCTAGCTGGGATGAAGTGGAACAAGGCACAATATTGACAATATTAGATCAAGAAGAATTGCAAATATCTTCAGAGATTGACTTGTTTAATGCATTAGAAAGATGGGCAAAGGCAGAGTGCAATAGAAAATCACTAGATGCATCCGATCCAAAAGCTTTGCGATCTGTCATTGGGAATGCCTTGACCAAGATAAGATTTCTCACGCTGACACCACAAGAATTTGCCGAAGGGCCTGGAAAATCCCCACTGCTAATGCAACAAGAGGCTTTTGCCATTTTAATGAACATATCTTCCAACAAAAGCGAGTTGTCTATGCCAGAAGGATTTTCTGACAATTCTAATACAAGATCTAAAATGAAAATACAAGAAAGTGATGCTAGAGTATGTCAACAATTTTTATTTTCATGCATTTTTTTCACCAAGATTTTAAGTAATACTACATATTTTTTGCAGAAATTCAAGTTTAACCCAACGATAAACATTCCTCAGAATAGCTTCCCCATCTCAGTTCCTCACTTGTTTTCAATTGAATGTTCCAATGCTATTGGTAATCCATTTAGCATGCGCGATCCTAATTATCCTGTTTTGTTGAGAGATGAAAATCAAGAAGTTTGTCGAGATTCTCAAGAGATACCTAATGAGATACTCATTACCAATATCAAAGATAGACCGAAATTTTACTGCGCGCGATCTATAATCGAGCAAACCAATTGCCGCAATTACGACGTTATGGATTGTTCTGTGACATTCACAGTAGACAGAAATATTTTTGTACTTGGTGTTCAAGTACCATCGCAAATACCTGTAGTTAATTTATGCGATACTGTAAGTATAAATAATCTCAACGTAAAGTTGATTTATCTAAAGTGAATAATGTTTGCAGGCTGCACCCATGGGAATGCCTCAATTGCAATTGGACAGAACATACACGGAAGTTCTTTATGCTCACCTTCTCGATTCTGATGGCACTAGATTAACGTACACGCACTACAGAACAAAAGCTTCGTTGAGGGATTTGGTGGAAATTTCGTTCAATCGACCGGTATACATTCAAAAAAATAAGGTAGGTTGATACAAATTCGATGAATAGAAATTCATTGAACGTAGATGACTGAGGCTTTCCAATTTTTCAGATTTACAAAGTTGGAGTTGTTTTTAATAAACCTGGCTGGTACCCAATTGGAAATTGCATCCAAAAAGTTAACTGTGAAAATGTTTCCTTTACCTTCAACGTTGGTGTTAATGGCGTAGATTACTTGAGAGATGGACTTATAAGATCAATTGTTTTTACGTATCGCTAGTAAACACTTGATCGAAAAAAAAAACACTTTCAATCTCTATTATTTTTTGAAAGTCGTAAACAATATTGCAACTCTTAGTAGTAGGTATAAATAATTTGATGTTTAATGTAAATAATTAGGACAACTAACAATTTTTCAAATTTTTATTGTTTTCTCGAAATTGTAGAAGTTGAAAAATTAAATGTATTTGTATCATAGAATTTCGTCGTATATATAACATTTTTTATATAAAAAAATCTGCATAAATTTGTAATTGTACAAAAAGACTAATGCGTACACGCTATAGTAGGTGCCTGCCAATAACACTAGTAAAAAATACGCAACAATATTTTTTTTTTATTGAAATGCTATTTCAATACTTTGAGTGACGATTAACGCGCATATAAGACTTTCTGTAAAACGTTAACACACGGTTTATAGAACAATTTTTGAATCGCTAAACAGTGTCAGTATTTTTATTTATTATACGTGTGAACACTTTTAAACACTCAAGTTTAAAAATTTGCTTGTGTGCGTGATAAAAATTAATATTTTTCGTCGTAATAACTTTGTACTATAGTACAATGTTTGTGAAACATAAGAAACTGTTGAATACTTAATTAAGATAATTTGAATAAAATGCATATACTTGAACATTGCCCATCATTTTTAATTAGTACAAACACAAATATTGCACTTTGAATATAAAAACTAGGTAAATTAAATAATATACCTGTAATAAATAAGACATTATAAAAATTTGAAAAGGACTATTCTAGTCAGTCGATAAAAATAGTTTATAAGCTCAAGTTTTGTGAATAATAAAGTCCCATTCTTCATTCCACCTCAGTTTTAAAACATCCTTGGCAGACAAGGGTGTCACTCCGTAACTGAGTGCAGTAAATTTCCGAAAAACTACCGCAACAAAAATCATCCAAGATATCAAAAGCAATCTAAACAGTGCGGAAATTATCTTCAAATGGACGTAAGTACTGGAAAGCCAAATAAGAAAGTAAACAAAAGTGATTAAAAGTTTATTTTATAGCTGTTGAAAATTTCAGTATAAACTCACCTCAGAATATAATGAACGTGATCAATAACCGCAGCAGTCAATAGAACTTTGAAAACAAATGCGGGCAGATAGTGATGCAAGAACAATGTTCGCTCGATGACGAAAAATGGCAAATAATGAACCAAGTATCCTGCAAACAGAACTTGGCCAACAGCGACAAATCGATTCCACTCTTTTTCGTCAATGTCATAGCACAGTCTTTGTCGTCTCATCATGTAAAACACAAATAGAGACGAATAAGCTGAAACGGCTAGCGTTCCTGAATACCAAATTATTACGTTTCCTAACAAGTGAACTTGAGCCTGGAAAATATCATTGGTTTAGATTCTCAATATAAACAAGATTGGTTTTTTAATACTTGCATTGCTCTTGGTCGACACCCAATACGCAATGCCTCTCGTCATGGTAGGCCACTCCAAAGGACTACTAGAGTACATGTGGCTATTTTGAACATCTTGGCCACTAAACAACATCTTCATCTGTAGCTCTATAAATTTCTCCCAAAAGGTCAAGCTTGTAGCAGTCAGTGGTATCATTTCTGCATTGAGAAGTTCTCTTTCACGCTGCTTCTGGTCCTCGTTTTTCGTGTAACGATGTTCCTCGACATTCCAAATAGAGTCTGATTGATCTACGTGTCTATCGGCTACCACCTCGTGCTGATTGAACCCCCAATCAGCCAATTGTCGCCCGCTGAATTTCAAAGCATAATCCGAATTTACGTGGATTAAACGTACCTGTTGAACGAAAAAAAAAATAGCAATTTCTAAATTTCATTGATTAGAGAGATGTTACGAACCTGCGATTGAATTGCATGCCAGACATTTCCAACTTGATCTCGATTTGCAATTTCCAGCCTCCACAAGTTTTGAGCGGGCATGGATACATTATAGTCGATGTAGCAAGAGACTTCTTGACTTTGCGGAGTCATGGACGCTGCAACATCATGTGAATTTAAAGCTCTACTAGTGATGCCGTGAACCAGTTGTATCACATCCCCATGACGAATTGGTTCACTAGGTCTAGTCACTACCAAGTCGTTTACGTCTGGTCTTTTAACGATCCACCAATTATTGACATCTTTGAAAGAATAGCATGTAACCTGAAAATACACAACAATTGATTTCTTTGATCGATTCGCTTTCTTTTATTTATTTACCTGTTGCTGATGAGAGCTTCCACGTCCGTCTGCATATCTCAATGGATATACGTGATCGTGACTATGCAGCCAACAAGCTCTGCCGTGCGTGTGTCTCAGCGTGATTTGAGATCCATGAGTTACTTCAAGAGGCTGTCCCTTGGTAATACTTGCCAAGCCTCCTTCCAAACTTGCTTGGAAAGCACTTGTCATTACGGAATCATGCGGTCCAGCTTTAGTAAGTACCGACAAATGAATGTAAAACACACCCAAGTATACAAAACTAATTGCAAAGCCTATCACAAATAATCTTGCGAATAAATGCAGGTATAAAGTCAAAGTCGATAGAGTTTTTCTAGGCAACAGTGACCAGTAATCTCTTCCAATCACATAGAGAGCAAGTAGTAGTGTATAAAATCCGACATACTTGACACTGAAATGAAAATTAATTAACTTGTTGATGTAGAAATTAATAAAAACTGAGTAATGTACAAACCACAAGGCACACGTCAAATTCACTATTCCCACTGCCAACCAGAACCACCAAGCAAAAGTCTGTGGATTATCCATCACTTTTCTAAATTTCAAAATGCACAGCAAGCCCATCAGAGAGAATTGTATCAAAATACTTTCCATCAGAATGAATCTTGATTGAGTCAAAAGTGCATTGTCTGCAATTGTTTTAAAAAAAAATTCATTTTTAAGATTTACTAAAATTGCAAGTTGTAAATGTATTTACCAAACAACAACAGCAATGCTGCGATTGCAGCACTCCACTGTCTCAAGCCCAATTCTAAAGCTAAATGATATACCGTTGGGATGTTTAGACTTCCACATAGTGCTGGAATGACTCTCAAAACAAACAGGGGAACATGTTCAGTGTATGGGGATCCAATTCTGTCAAATTTGAAATTGCCATCAAATCCTGCCAGATATGCAGCGGCAGATATAAGCTGCTTGCCAAGAGGTGGATGAGAATCAAAGAAAAAAGTCTTTTTCATATATAAACTAACATACTTTCCATAATGCAATTCATCAAATCTATAAAAATACATGAATATGAATGACAAAGAACTCTAGGAGAATTTTATTGCTTAATGTTTTAACTTACACTATGTTTTTAGGTTCTTCTAATCGATAGAGACGTGTGGCAAGGCCCAGAAATAATAGTAATACTGCTAACAGATCAATCTCAAAATTTATCTTTATACTAGTTAATTTTTTGTTCACTCGTTCATATTTTTGTTCAATGATACTTTGTTCAATTGGCCTCTTTTCTTGTTCCTACAACAACAAAAGCAATCAACGAATTTTGATGAGAGATTTTTTTATTTTGATTGATAAATAAGTGGATAACATACTTCATATTTGAAGTCATCAGTCACGTTGGGAATAACTTGTTGATTATCTTCATTATTACCAATTTCTTGAGTCGTTTGTCGAGCGTCATTGCTTTTACCCTTATTTCTTCGCCGCACTTCCATTGTTGCTTGTTTAAATATCAATTCATTCTCAAACACATGACCTCTTTCACACTTTTTATACTGCGAAAAGAAGTCAGGTCCTATTTTAGAAGAAGACTGCACAGTTTTTTGCGCGTGAGGAAACTGTCAAGGTGGAGATCCTCATGCGCGATATTAAAAATTCTTCATGATCAACTGAAATTCTGAATAGAGAATTAGTCTATAAGAGAGAGAAAGATAGAATGCCTTTCTCCTGTATAGTTCTCAGCCCGTGAAAAAAATTTCTCCACGACGACGACCCGACATAACGGTACTACCCGGTTTCGGGCCCCAGTCCCACCAAGTCCCACTTTCTACTGCAAGAGGCAGCGTTGCCGCTGGAAAAATTGCTCTCAGGGTCCCTAGAAATTCCGGCACTAGATTTCGGGAGATTCGAGTTGCGTCGTCTGCTCAGCCAGTGCCGTACGCGTCCCCGGTTGAAAACGTGCCGACACCGCTGACCGAGAATCCTCGACTGCTAAATAAGTAATTTTTTATTGTTTATTGATAACCCTGATAACCCCGATAAATTTAAACACAAACAGACTTTTTTAATCTTTGTATGGGTTATGTTTGTGAATGCTTTTTACATCCTTGGTCTGGTGTTGGCCTGCGGCTGGCCTTTTTCCTGGGGGTGCTCCGCACCCCCATCACCCCGGTACCATGATTCGCAAGGCTCTCCCGGGGCGGAATTCTATAACTTTGGTACCATATACGCCGTACCTTTCTTGCATGGAGTACACTAACCTCCAAATTTGTTTTTGTCTCGCCATGAGTCGCACGTGCGTAGGTGGATAGTCCCTCGTTATTTGTGGCGTTTTAATTGCTCGAAATAACGTGATGTGATAATACTATTGCACACCAGAGCCAACCAATACATATAGAATAAAATAGTGGGGGATCGGTAAGAACGCAGTAAAATTGATATTAGATGGAAAGATGAGTGACAAACAAGAGGAGGGGGCAAAATTAATTGAATGTCCGATATGTTCTAAAGAGTTTTCGGCGTCTAGTATTGAAAATCATGTCAGCAAATGTCTTTTTCTCAATGAATCATCCTCGGGTACTCCAAAAAGATCTCCATCCTTAAAATGTAGTCCTGTTGCTAAAAAATTGAAAGTCCAAGCAGAGAGCCACAACATTTTTAAAACAATTACGAAACAAGGATCAACTTTGAAACAAGAATCATCTGAGCCAAAGGATCTAGAACCCACATTGAAAAATACAGTATGCACCCTATTATTGTTGATTTTATATGGCATCCATTAATTGACACTTGCAAAATAATAAATAGTTCATTTTATTGAATTTAGAGCTTCAAAAATGATCAAGAAAAGAAAATTGATGAAAAAAATTTCATTCCACTAGCTGAAAAGATGAGACCTACAAGCTTACTTTCATATGTTGGACAGAGACATATACTTGGACCTGAAAGTATGTTATATCAATTATTAACTAAAAATGAAATACCAAATATTATTTTATGGGGTCCTCCAGGTTGTGGAAAAGTAAGTAAGCTGATAATCAACATCATCTACAAGGGAAATTCATTTATTAATTATTTTTCAGACATCATTGGCCAATGTTATAGCTAATGCCTGCAAGCATTCACCAAAAAATCAACATCGTTTTGTCAAACTATCGGCTACTGCATCAGGCGTAAATGAAGTAAAAGAGGCTATAACAATAGCATCCAATGAACTAAAGTTTGGACGCTATACAGTAATGTTTATTGATGAAATTCATAGATTCAATAAAATACAACAAGATACTTTTCTACCTCACATTGAAGCAGGTACCATCACTTTGATTGGTGCCACTACTGAAAATCCATGTTACAGTTTGAATGCTGCACTTTTGAGCAGATGTAAAGTAATAGTCTTGGATAAACTCAGTATTGAAAATTTGCAAGATATTTTGATAAATGCTGTAAAAAATTTAGATGGATCTCCAAGTGAAACTGGACATGTATGTTTTTACAATTTAAAGGCTTTGTAAAATAGATTGCATCATTTAAACATTTCCAGGAAAATACAAGCTTCTCATCTCAAGCTCAAAAAAAATTTTTAATAGACAAAAGTACTCTAACTTGGCTAGCGGAGACATCAGATGGAGATGCTAGGATAGCTCTTGGAGGTCTAGAGTTGGCAATACAATCAAAAGTTGCTAAAAATTCTTTAAATGATAAAGTCATTACCATATCACTGGATGACATTAAAGACAGTTTGAAAAAGTCTCATATGCTGTATGACAAAAAGGGAGATCAACACTATGACCTCATTTCAGCACTTCATAAATCTATTAGAGCAAGCAATGATAATGCAGCATTGTATTGGTTGGCAAGAATGTTGTCCGGAGGTGAAGATCCAGTGTACATTGCTAGACGTTTAGTTCGCGCATCGAGCGAAGACATTGGCTTGGCAGATCCCAAAGCTTTAGGTAAGCGTTTTTAAAATCAATTGAAATTTTTTCTCAAATCATCAATTTATTACGCAGGCGTAGCGGTCAATACCATGCGAGCTTGTAAAGAATTAAAATCAGCTTCTTGCAACGTACTCTTGGCCCAGTTGGCAACTTATTTAGCTAGAGCTCCAAAACTTCGCGAGATGGAAGAGGCAATCAATGCTGCCAAGAGTTTTGTTGCAAGCTACAAAGACAAACAGCCTCCTGTTCCTATTCATTTGAGAAGTGCACCTAATAAAATTGGTAATTTAATTTGTCTCTACTACATACTATAATCAAGAGTCAATGTTCAATCATTTTACGTTTCAGATTCTGGTAATACAATTGGTGAAAATCAAACACATTGGCCTAATGGAATTCAAGGTGCCGACTTTTTTAAAGAACAATCAAATTGAGCAAGTTTTTTTTTTAAAGACGGTTTAAAATTGAAAAAAGTATAGTCTACTTATAAATTAAAGTTTTTAGTTATTTACGATTTTCATGTTGATTGTCAAGTTTATAAAGCACAGCTTAAAACTTATGTAGAATATAAAATTTATGATAATTTATTTTACATTATAAAATAAAAAATACCATTGATTATCACCAGTTTGTCACTTTGAATATGTGATGCAGATCTTCAAGTACAATTGAAAATCAATTGTATATATTTATAAAATTATAGAGTGCCATGAACTTGGGTAAAACACTGGTGTACATATTATAAAATGCGTTTCCAAAATTGGGGAATGTTTTAACCCTTTTGTTTTTTTAATCTTGAAAAACGATATTTAAAAGTGTGTCTTGTTCAAGCGTTTCGAGCACAGCTGTAGTTCCAACGTTAAAATGAATTGCAATCCCGCCGTCGATTACCAAGCCACCGTCGTAACACTGTGAGCGAACTGACAATTTCTCGCAAAAATCGCGAGGTCGTATGTTATTTGGTAGTGGCCAGCAGTGTTTGACAATCATATCACGAACGACATATCCTAGTGCAAGTTTTTCTGAAAAAATACGTTAATGAATTTTTTTTCTATTAAATAAATCATTTTTATAATGCAACAGCAGTACCAGCAGGATATTGTAAGCGCGAGTTAAAATCAAAACAGATCTTGTTCAATTCTTCATGTGTGAACCTAGTTTTGCAGCCTGCTGTTGATAAAACATCTTCAACCATTTGAGAATTAAGGCAATTGATATTTTTATACCAGGAACTTGAACCAGTTCCAGTAGTAACACACAAGCCAGAGCTTTTCACTTTTTGCCAAGTGCCATTCCCAGTATCAAGGTGCAAAATACTTATCCTTGCTGCCAAGGCTTCACCAATAAAAACCTAAAATTGTTTTATTGTAGAGGGTCTAAAAAACTTGATAATAAAGGATTAATAACTGATTTAGTTTACCTCATTGAGGGCCAGCCATGGTAATTTTCTTACTTTGGGGAGGTTCCCTTTTGGTATTGTTGCTTTGTGATATTTTACATAAAACCTGCAATAATTGTAACTGTAATCCATGTTTATAATGAGAATTTTATACATTTTAGACTCACTTGTCATCTTTGCAAGGCAAACACTTTTCATGCATATGAAAAGGCATCTGCCATACATTCTCTCCATGAAGTGTAATTCTAATTCTACTCCTCCTTAGATATTTAAAATTACCAGATTTAAGTCTCTCAAATATCTCATCTATATTATTAGTGTATTTCGATGAAAGCAACAAAAAGCCTTCTGAAAATTCGGGATCTGAATTGATCCCAACAATAGGTTTGTTGTTGACAGCAATCATGTTAGCAGCTAGTAAAAATGTGCCATCCCCACCCACAGGCACAATCAAATCTGCCCAAGTAATACTTTCAATATCAATATTATGTCTGAAACAATTTAATACAAGTTTTACAAAGAGCAATAAACTAAACATGAGCATCAGTACTGTGAGTAAATTACCTATCTCTTATTCTAAAATCAATATTCAGCTTTTTGAGTGCCTGAATAGTTTTTGACTCTGTAGCTTTGTTCCGCTGATGACCAGCCAAGATGGCATCATAATTTGCACCTCTTGTCATCAGTCTCTGCTTAAACTGGTCTTCGGAGAGACTAGAATTGGCTTGCCTTTCTATTTGATATCTTGAAATTTTCGTTAAAATCAGAATTCTTTGTGGTACAAAAGAAGACTCGAGACATTTGTGAATTTGCAAAAGCTTGGTAGAGTTGCAAGTATTGAAAAGTTTTTTAGCAGCTGCTGTGTAAAAAAATAAAAACAATTATTATAAATTTTGAAAGAACAATAAGGTGTACATTATCTTTTACAAGTAAAATTTTACAAGTACTTTAAGCAATTGTTTTAGCAACTCTCAATTGATTTGAATAATCAAATTTCAGTAAAAACAAAAAATACTCACAATATGCTCCTCTTTGGAGTATTGTGAAAAACGTCATCATGGGCTTCGCATGTTATAAAATCAAATTCAAACGAGCGTTGCTTATATAGAATTTGTTTATAATTAAACTCTAGTGTGCATTTTAACCTAACTGCTCGTCATCAAATTACACTAGACACTCGAAATACAGTTATCAGTACAAAATGTACAAAATACTTTTACAAGGCAGCAAATTGGCAGTGTGCGTGATTATTTACAATGAAAAATAGTAATGATATAAAAATAAAAACACACTGGTATAACGACAAACAAAAGCAGCTGGCGTTTGCACCGGAGAACGTCGAAATGCTTTCTGCGTGCGGGGACTCTGTTTTCTGTCCTCTGCAAGTTTAAAGGCCGGCCGGCAGCCGATAAATATGAAAGTAGGTAATTCGCTTGTATCATCCAAAATGGGTGTATCAAGGACAAAAAGCGCGAAGGCACGACAATCCTTTTTCAGAGAAAGTTTAAAAGTTTATGTGAAAACGCCAAGCAATAAAAAGAATTTCATCATAAACTTATTGCATATAATATTTATTTTAAGAAAAGATTTTACCTTTATTAATTTTGACCGTATTTTGAAGTAAATATTATATCATTATCTGAAAATATAGTTTTTTCAAGTTTTAGAAAAATAAACTAGAGCATATTTTCAATTGAGGAAAAAAAAGAGTCGATTTCCATTGCATTTCAATCAAGTTAGGTACTCTTCAAAATGAAGATTAAATATTCACGAAATTTTTCAATGATTGTATGCTCAAAATAATAAAATCATGAATGCGGTAATATGATTCACTATTATTATTTAGAGTAAAAATTTTAATTATGTATGAAAAAAGATTTAAAAAAAAAAAGAGTGAGAACAGTGGAAGGAGAATACAAAATCAACACGTTTTTTTTTTTTTTTTTTTTTCGTTTACACGCTTCGCTTACATTTTATTAATTTGTTTGCAATACAATAAGTCTGTTTAAATAGCAATGACAGGCTACCTAGTGTAAGCCATCCTTGAAACTATAGACAATCATGATGATTTACTTCTAAATTCATCGCTTTCTTCGTTTGCACAACATCTCTTTTTACTTTTACATATTTGCTTCTGCAGTTCATACGATCGGATTTCATTTTTCTTCTTCTAGTAATTAATATTACTATATTTAATGTAAGATCGCATCAAAAATTAAAATTCGTATAAAAAGCGTCGTTATTTCGCGAACCAACGATTTAGCTAAACTATATTTTCTCAAATAATAAAAAAATTAGTTTAGTCTCTCGTCAACGGGGGAGATGCTAGTACTTTACAGCACTCAAAGGTATTGTTTACATTTTTGAAATTCTGAATTGACAAAATACTGCTCATAGCTAAGAGAACGTTTTTATCTTACAACAGAAAAAAAGAAAAATAAAAAGTTACGTTAGACGAAAAAAAAGTCCATCTTTCGTTTGTTCACATTTCACTCTCAAATGTAAAATTATTACGGTGTATTAAAATTATTGCTGTGAATTAATTGGCGAAACGTGAGTATGAAAATCTAATGACTTTAAACGAAAAATATTATTTTTCTCACTTTACTTTAGCCACACTCTGAATGGCTTAGTGGCTTATTTTTACGAGTGTAAATATCTCATGATATCTACGAGCGCTGTTATCAATATTATTATTACAGGTGGAATTGAAAATCATTTTTACATCAATTACATAAAACAATTTATTTCAACGTCTTTTATGCTCGAATTCATGCATATTAAGTAATTATGCAACATTATCTGATGAAAATTGTGAAACGACGATATACTGTTGAAAATTTACAAAGTTTACATAAATCACATGTAAGCTTAAAATGATCTGAGCCAAGGTAAACCTACTTTGAAAATTTCACTCGAAAAGACGTCATAAATTGAAATCAAGAGAAGAAACATCAAAATAAACTAACTATCTAATTTACTTTGTTATAAATAGAAAGCAAGACACGTAAAAGCTAAAAAAAGCTATATAAAATACACAAGACAATTCCTCTCTTAAAACTCGACCTATGAGTGTACACAAGTGATCTTTCTTGAACTTATTTCTATATCGACATTATCTTGCATTACAGAAGAGAATTTTTACAGTTAAATCTAAAATGCGATTAGTATGTTTGCACCACGTGTGAAACATTCATAATGCCACTTCTTCGCGAGCCTTAATGTCAAAGGGCGAGCTCAGAATTTAAAAAATTCCTTATAAAATCGTATTTACACTACACATTGAAAAGCGGAGCATTCACCATCATCATCATCTTCATTAGTTATTTTTTGTTTCCTCGTAGTAAAAAGTACCGGATTATCAAATTTTTTCCCTATTTAAAATCCATTCACAGCATCGATATTTATTATTAGGTAAGCTTCGCTAAAAATCAGTGTCTTCACCATTCGCAATGTTTATGTACAATTTGAACTTTTCGAGTTCCCCTCGCTTGCAAAAACACAAACGTCATTTCTGCGTGCGAATCCGTTTATTAATCTACACCTTAAAATACTGATAATTGATGATGATTCGAATAATGTCTTCTTTATTTATGCTTTAGAGTTTTTTCACGACTCTTCAATACTTTCACTATGCGTGCACACTTGAATCAACGAGCAGTTCCGTTGCACTCGAGCGTGCAATATGTCAAGATAGACGAGTGGATTCTGGAATGGCGTGTAATTTGCTTCTAAACTTGTTATTTCGTGTCAGATAAAATTCGTTTGACTTTATCTGGAAATTGTGTATACATATATCTCGTAAATGTAGCGTTAAACTGCGAATTTTTTTTACATTTTACATAATAATATTGTGATCTCTATACACATTTTTTTAGGTATAATATATCTTTTTTTATCTCTCTTATCTCACATTCCTTATTTCGTAAAATATTTCTTCACCAATGACTCTGTGACACTAAGCCTATATAATACAATCTTGTGTGATCACCGTTGAATTGCTTAGGCAAAATATTTTCGTTTAAGTACATTGACCGATCCTCATTTGATTATATAATACCGAAGAAACAATTTAAAGAAAAAAGACAACGCGTACTTAACAGTAATGAAAACGCAGTAATGAGTATTGTAAAAAATACTTTTCAAACTAGACGAAGAATAAAACGTAACGTAAAATCTCGAGTCGTGTCAAGTGCTTTAGGCCGGATCGAGAAATTAAAGAAAAGAAAATACGGAAGTAGTAAGGTGGACCGCTAGAACGCGATCGTCATGAGGATCCATGCTATTAACGACAGCATTGTTTTTCAGTTTGTTTTAGTAATAAAAGTGTGCAAAACTATTGCAGCCGCTACGAATGCGGGCCGAGCCTCAGCTGTGCGTCTGTGGGTGTAGAGGTGGCGGTGCACCAGTTATCTCAGTCCAGCGTGTCTCAAAGAAACTTCGCATCCCGTGGCCCGCTTTGCCTACTGGACTATCATCTTCGTTGAACACTTCGCAGTTTATAAACATTTGCCGCACGTCCGCGCAAAAGTCCTCACGTGACTTATATCTGAAACATCATTATTTTTTAATTAACTGATGAATTTCGAAAACCTCAACACTTTGGCTGCTCTACTTACACACAATCTTGTAACTTTTTTTTTATCGTACTGAGATCCATGGGAGTCTTGATAATTTTCTTATAAGTGGGGAATTGCTTGGTGTTAACAGGCAAGAGGAATGGCCAGGCATCGTCTTGGTTTTCCAACTGTTCGAGTAGAATCTTACAGGGCGCAAGTTCGCGTTGTTGTTTCTTGGTCAATGCTTTTCCACAATTGGCATCTTTCCTTGGTGAAGCCGTTGGTGTTGCTGGCTCAGACGAGCTTACGTCTTCTACATGCGTGTTTGAGGTTGTCGACGGCGTTGGACTGTAGCGCAAAACATATACATACAACATCAGTCAATCACGCGACGCAATTTTTTTTCTATTCAGCCTCTAAAAAGCGCAAACGTAAAATGTATGTACAGTGAAATGAGAGTAGCCCAACAGCGACGACGACGACGTTCAAATTTAAAACAAAAAGTACAGTTTCTTTTACAAAAAAACGAGCCAATCAGTTCTGAGTCGATCGAAATGAGGAGATGCGTCTCTCATAATAATATATAGGCGTGAAAGTGTGGGTGTTTTGTATGTATATATGACTCGTGTTCGATGGTCGACAGAGAGGTGATTGTAATTCTTGTAATTCGCAAATAGTAAACCTTGTAAATAAAACACGCTGAACCAATCGAGCCGACACATTTGTTTTGCTTTAACGTAATCACCTAGCTGGTGGATGATCGGAACTTTCACTGTCTCGCGTGCCTCCCGCCTTGTCGCCCTTGTGACTTTTTCTGCTGCTATTTCGCTTCTTTGGTTGCTTACTATGACAGTTTGAGCAATACCATTTCCCTCGAGGCATCTGCAAAACAAACACAATCAAACATCAAGATTTTATTAGATAATTTGATGAAAACGTAGATTCATTACCTTTGGCATAACAGGGTTATGGCAGTCCGTGTGATAAGCTCTAGGACAGAGTTCACAAAGAACCAAGTTCTTGCCAACTCGTTTACCGCAGACTATGCAATTCCTCTCTCCTGTCGCCTTATTCATGCATTCGTGACAGTACCTGAAAAAATAGAAAAACAGTTTGTACAAATTGTACTCGCTGCTTCAATTTATTTGTAATTTTGTAGACTAACCAATCGCCATCTGGAATATTTTCCATTTTTGGACGGAAACAATAAGTATGATAGCCGCGATCACAGCTGTCGCATAACAGTAATTTGTCTTCGTTATCGCCACTGTGACAAAATTGGCAGTTCTGGAAATAATCAAATTGATTATAGAAAATCAATATTATAAACGAATAAAAATAAACTGTTATTCATGAAAGCAGCTTTTTAGCCAAAGCTATGTTTATACAAAGTTGATTTTCCATTAGAACCTATTAGAAAGCAATAGGCGTGTTTTTTAATTGAAAAAGCAGCAAAAAATATTTACATAATTAGTCAAAGAAAACTTGGCTTTGTTATAAATTGTTGACAAATTATCAATGAAATTTGAAATCATGCATTGTTCAATTGGACGAATAATAAAGTTAATCGAACGAAAATATATCATCATCGAAAGGAATGAAACAAGCAAGGAGCTGGATTAAAATAAACAGGAAGGATAGCAAAAATTTGTTGTTTAGTAAATAAACGATTTTAGCAAGCATAAACAGCCAATTGAAATGATTAGTTAAATAAATCGCTGTACATAAACAATCATGCTGTAATAAAGAAACTCATTAAAGAAAAAAACCCTTACAAAAAATGAGAAAACGAAAATAACGGCTTTTTCTGCTGCTTTAAAAATAAATAGCACATAAATGATTAATTATTCGGCGTCACAGCTTTAAAATCGACGGCTCAATCAATTGTACAGCATTGATAAATCTCAAATCAGCCAAGTTTGACCTTGAAATGTTCATCATTATAAAATTCTAACAAGTAAGACGAGAAAGAGGACAATTTTGGGAGACAGAGTTTTGCTTCTCTAAGAAAAGTGAGATAGAGTGACAATGGGTGCAGAGTTGTTGTTGTTGTTGTTTTTGTACAAAAACCATTGGAAAAAGATTGTGGAAGTGATGGAAAGATCAAGGATTGAGTAGAAGAAGAAGAAGAAGTAGAAAAAGAAGAAGAAGCAATCAACCGGTTAGTAAGAGTTAGTGCAAATACCCACAGAGGCCTGAGTAGAAGACACTAGCTGTTTAGTAGCGCTTTTGAGTGAGACGCTGCGATTTCGTAGCTTGACGCAGACTGGCTTTCTAGCCGAGTTGTTTAGACTCACAGCCTTCATGATGCTCTTGTCCCAGGCGATGCTCGCCTCGAGCATGTACAATG
The DNA here is from genome assembly GCA_035047105.1 of Galeopsomyia nigrocyanea. Lineage (NCBI taxonomy): Eukaryota > Metazoa > Arthropoda > Insecta > Hymenoptera > Eulophidae > Galeopsomyia > Galeopsomyia nigrocyanea. Next base: position 15,312,280 of record JAWWMK010000040.1, read on the forward strand.
CCATCGCCAGCTGAGCTGATGTGTGAGCTCTGGCTGTCGCCTCGCGCCAATTGTTCAATCCTCGCGGAGTTGTCTCTTCCATTGGGCTTGGTTGCGAGCTGCCACCTTCCGAGTTTGCGCTGCTATTGTTGTTTGCGCTGCTCGCCGCTGCCGCTTGCTCTGCTTTCAACGCTGCTAGATTCGCATCTCCCGCACTACAGATAATGTAATCAATTTGTTGCGCAAAATAGTTTTTATGAATAGAATCGTACCAAGTTCCCAGTGGTGGTTTGAGGTATCTCCTCTCGATAGCCGCTTCGAGTGAAAGTAATCTCTGCCTGGCCTGCTCCACCGCACTGATCTTTTCCAGCTCGTGCAACTTTTCGAGCTCCTCGGCCTCCTCGGTACCAGCCCTCGGTGGTAACTTCCAACCTTTGATCTGCATGCTTGCATTGGCGACTTTGTCTTCCAGAGCTTCCACTTGCTCGAGTAGTTGTGCGTCTACTCGTATCGCCACCTGTTCGCTCCACTCGTCCGCATGGTCTGCTTTTGGTGTTTCCACCGGGTCTGTTTCGCCCTCCTCCGACATGTCCGTAGCTGAAATGTTGCCTGGGTCTACGTGAACTTTGCCCGTCACCGCGAGGAACGACTCCATCATCGCCCACGTTGTACGTTTCAATTCCTTCTCGCGCACTCCACGAGAGTGCAAATGTTCCAAAAGTTCATTGAACGTTTCAACGTCCGTTATTCTCCACCAGCCGCACCGTAGATCTGTACAAAATTATTAATCCGATAAAGCCGAAAAGCCCAGAAAACTTTTCCATTCTTCTTCCAAGTCATTTACAACTACATAAAACATCAATTGAAAAAAGTTAATTTACCTTTCGGCACGGGTTTCGCTTCACCAGGTGGCGGTAAACCATGCACTTTGAGGTACTCGAGCTGCGTGGCTTCGTCTTGCGTGAGAACGAGTGGCGCAGGACTATCGCATCGATCATAGCTTGGACTTGCAGGTGGTGGAAATATCGGGATCTTGAGCTCTGTCGGCTCAGCCACGCCAAAGATCTGCTTTGTACTTGTACCTGGCGTGTCGCACGTTTCACGTGGAATGATCGAGAACCAAGTATCCGTTCCGTTGTCTACAAAAAAAAAGTTTAATTTATAAATCCTACTTATTTTGCATGTTTATTAGAAAATGGACTATGTATTACCAGTGATATAGTTACCATTAAGCTCTTTGCCGTTGTAAAGATTATTTACATGATTGAACTTGTCGCCGTTTGCTATTGTCTCAACACTCTTGTCCTCTACCTTTATCGTAGCTTCTTCTTCAACGCCGTTCTCAATCTTCTTTGGCTCGTCCATGTCAACGTCCGTTTCAGTCTCCTTTTTGACGAAATCCGAGTTGGATTTACTGTCGTCGTTCTGTATCATCGACTTGTTCATGTCGTCGGATATACAGTTGTTTTTGACGACCGTGCCCTCGTCATCATTTTTCAATTTATCGTCTTTTTCATCGTCTTCTTTGATTAAATCCTCCACTTTGTTGGGAACTTGGTTTTCGCGATTCTCCTTGTTCTCAACGTCCTCCGTCTCTTCTGGCATGCTCTTATACTTTTCGTCGAGTTCCGCTTGCAGCTCGAGGACTTGTGGTTCCGCACTTTCCATCGCCTCGACAAAGATTCCACCAGAGCAAGGTAATTCCCAGTACCTTCGCCAATATCGATCTTGACCAAAAACGTGAGATCTGAGTCCCTTGGATGAACCGTTGAGTTTTTGGAGCTGCTCTTCCGATTGCTTCAACAGTTTGTCAAGCTTCTTGCCAAGTTCTTCCGCCGACAAATTCTTATCCTCCTCCTGCGAAAAAAAAGCCCATTCATCAAACGTAAATTCATTTTTATCGAGCAAAAATCGCCAGTCTTTTCATAGACACAAACGATACTAACAATACTGACCTCTTCGGGCTGCGTGCCCTCGCTCTCATTCTCAGACATCTCCTCCTCGTGCGCCTCTTCCTCGTGATGCTGATCGTCCGGCGTAGGAGTTGTGTTGACAGCCGTGGAGTTGGTGTTACTCTCTTCACCGTCAACGTCCTTCTTCTCGATCGTAATCGTGTCGCCAGTCTTGCTGATGACCACACCAACGGCTTCCATTCGGACTTTCCTGCTGTGCAGCTGCCTCAGTTTCCTAATCTTCGTGTCGAGCAAGAATCTCTCCTTCTTGAGTTGAGCGACCGTCTCGAGACTCGTCTCAATCTGTCGGATCACAGCCTTGTTCTGTAGCAGCTCGTTGCACAAAAAGGCTAGCATTTGCGCCTTGTGCGTGGGATTGAGCGCGAGGAAGGGTTTGTCGCGCAGACGCTCCGACATGCGCCAGGTCTCGTTGCTGTGCAGATGCTCGTAAAACTGTGCGTTTTTGCTGGAGCAGTTGAGCGCGTTGTCGCCGCCGTTCTGATGGTGATCGGCGAACCTCTTGTCTCTCTCGCGCTCCAGGCACATACCCGTCAATGCTTTCACTTCGCCAGTGGCGTTGGCGTACAGATAGATACGAAGCACCTCGCTGATGTTTGCGTGCGTAATGTCTGCTTGGCGAAGACTTTGCCCAAGACCCGTTGTGTGCCGCGCTGGATGAGGTATTCCCGGATCTTCGATCGCGCAGACCAGCAGATGCGTCATCACCGAAAGCATCTCTTCTTCGGCCTCCTCGTCGTTTAGCAGGGCTGCTTGCAGACTCTTTAGGCTGGGTAACGATTCCATATCTGTTGGCAAATATTTTTCGATCATTCTAGGTCAAAGCACACACAAACAAAAAGCGCAACTCACCAAAGCCAAGCGTTTCGCCAAAGTTGTGCAGAAACTCAAACACCATGACGATATCGGCAAACGCCTGTCCGGACAATTTCAATCCAGGCAGCCTTTTGATTTCGGGCAAAGGCCTGTGATCCGTCAATTCCATATCCTCGACCGGTTTGCGAATCTGTTCGACCAGTTCAAGCTCTATCCTCCTCTGTTCTGCTCTCTTCTCTTTCGACGCTATCCTCTCGGCTCTCGCTTCCAATCTCTTCTTCTCGCGTTCTTCCATTTTCCGTCGGTTTTCCAATGCTCGGATCAGTGCCATGTGCTGACGTCGCCTTTCTCGTTCCTGCGGGAAACAAACCTTCAGTATTTCAATTGACGCGGGAAAGGAAATAAAATCTACGAGAAAATTTTTTGCCTACACACACGACCAAACAGACACAACGTCAACACACGCAAAGACTACTATTTTTCTTTCAAAGAGCGGAGAGAATCAGAGCGGGGTTCATTTATATAAAAAAATTACAAAGGTGATCAATGTAATTTTTTTTTCGCTCGATAATCGCTGTCGTGCGACAGTAATTAATCTATTTTTTTATTAGTATTTCCAAGAAAATAAATCATCAGTAATTGGCCTCTATTTTTGTAAAAAAAAAATTTCAGTTTTTTTAAAGTTGATTTCAAGATTAATAACATTTATCGTACAAAGCAACAGGGTGACAAGGACGGAAAAAGCCAAAATAAACAATAAAAAAATTCGCACATCGATTCATTCAAAGCAAAAAAAAACAACAACAAAGCATGATGAGGTGATATAACAAAGCGTGAAAACACCAAATAGACCAAAAAGAAAATTCTTGAAAAAAAAATCACACAATCAAGGTGATGATTTTTTTAATCCGCAATCAAGGGGAGAGCTTTAAAAAAAGAGGGGTGGGGGCTGGGGTGGTATGGGGGGAGGAGAGAGCAGCAGGTTAAACCAAGAGTTAGGTATGGGACATACCAGCTCGACGGTGTAGAGCATCTCGCGCTGCTTGGTGAGCTCCTGCATGTACATCTGCGGCAACAAAAACACATCCAGTCCACCAGTGCTAATCTCTTTCGCTCTCTTTCAACAAACTCACATTCGCTCTTTCTCTTTTATTATTTTTTTTTGTCAAAGGGGACAAAGCGGACATGTCGTTTCTCTTTTTTTTATTCAAACGAGCCAAAAAATAATTTTTTCCTTTATTTCAGTAAACCTAGCTACTTGAAATTGTTCAAAAAAACTACAAAGATTGATTAAGATTAAACCAAGTCAAAAAACTCGCAAAGAGAGAAAACACAACATTACTAATATGATCATCACACGAGAGACAAGAGCAACTTCTCGGTTGGAAAAGCAATCGCTTACCTGCTCTTTTAGTATTACCGCTTGTTGCCGCTTTAATTCGCGTTCCTGTAATTTATACATACATCATAATACATTTTTTTTCAAAATCCCGAAACTAGAGCCAAAAAAAAAATTAAAAATAAAATTTATTAACCTGCTGCTTTCGTTGCTGTTCCTCAATGCGGATCCTGTCCACTTCTTCCTGGCGTTTTTTCCGCGCCTACGCATAATTCGTACATCATTCGTCAGTTGCTTGCATATTCTCGAAATTTCTTTCATATTCAGAGAGGATTGTTTGAGCAAGTGTATCGACAGAGCATGTAAAAATACCAATCTGATACGTGATTGAATTATTTATGACTCATTGGCTTGGAAATTGAGTGACGTATTTTTTTTAATTCACTTTGTAAACTTTATTTATCTGACGATAAAATCAACGCCAATACTTTTTGCTCAATCATCCCAAACATTCAATAAATTATTAGTAGAGTATTTGAAATTTCTTCGATTGAAAAAATTACATCTAATTTATCGTACGGTAAAATGTATTTGTGTGTTTCTGTTTTTCTCGGAAAGTAATTTTCATTCGTGTTTTCGCGTTCGATTTTTTATCGCTTCATTTTTAACTTCGACAAAATGCTTTGAAAAAAAGGTCATCTACATCCTTGTATTCGGAAGAATCTAAAATCTATGAGATGCTTCTACAGACACATAAGCAGCCGCGATTTTAAACGTGAAAAACACTGTCACGAAATTTAACTTTACTCTTTTAATAATCAATTTTTACAGTATTTCATAATGTTTTATAAAAATTCTCAAGTAATTAGATTTTAAATACAAATCTTGAAAAAATTGGATAATTATAGTAATAAAGAGAAGTAAACATCGATTATATATACAAAAATTAACTAACATTTCAAAAAATTGACAGTATTTTAATAAATTTGATCAATAAACGTAGCAAAGTCGACATGCAAAACTTTGAAAAAATTCTTTCCGTCACTAACAAGGCAAAGGAGAAATCGTTCAATCATACCCTAAAGATTACTTAAAAGTGATATAATCATAAAGCTCTGATGATGCATAAAACAATAGTAGTTAAAATACAAGCACGTGAGTAATTGTTTTATAAACCGTCACCCATATAATAATTGAAATTACCAAAAAGCGTGCATGCAAAAACTGAAGCTTCATAAGCACTTGGAATTACACGAGTTTCTACGATACAAAGCTTTGTAAAAGCTTTCGAAAAGAAACAAGATTGAGAAATGCAGAGAACTATGTAACAAGAGAATGGAGAAAAAAAGTTTTTTTTTTTTTTTTTGACAGAGTATAATAATCTCTCCGTTGACCATCAAAGTTATATACAGATATATACGAGTCACTAGAGATATATAAATTAAATTGACATGCTGTATGTGATTAAACAGCTAGCTGTTATAATATAGTGACAGGAGAAGCTATATAGGCACAGGAATAGTATTGCTGCAGTTTTCTTTATCGCACCTACGTTTACATCAGCCTCTAAAAACGTGCCTAATTCATATATATATAGTATTACTAGATTATCCATCTTTCACTGATAATCATCACTTGCACTTGAAATCTTGCAGTCTTCTGAATCGTTGACGTCGTTGTCATCTTCTGGATCTTGAATCATGTTCATGTGTCTCACAAGCAATTATATGTAAATCGGCTTTATAGCGGACGACTCGTCAAAGTATGTATTGTTGAGAGAGCTCATCCCCGCGTTTATTCAACACTCAAGTTTGTCTTGTTTTTCTTTTTTTTTTTTTATTCAACTAGCCAGTTATAGAGACTCACTACAAGCGGTTTTTTTTTCAATAATAGTATACGAAAAATATATAAAAATCAACATCTAAAAAAAAGAAAAAGTCAACTAGTGTCAAACGGAACTAAAAAAGAAAACTGAAATAGAGACACGCACCGCAAGTCTTCGAGTCGCTAGCGGAAAACTTCTCTAGGTGCGTGCGCTCGTTTCTTTTACAAAGACGTCCATCTCTAAAGGTATACATAAGCTTTTTCCTAATTTTCATGCAAAGACGATCAAGAGTAGTGTTTTAGGGCATCTATATTGTCGAGTACTTGATTATTTTCTCTTTCGTTTTTTTTTTTTTTGCTGGGTCTTTTTGCGATTCCTCTTCGATACGTAAGTGTTTAATTTTTGTGTGTGTGTGTTTGTTTTCACTAAAGTGGTTTATAAGCAGTTTTTCTTTCTTAAGCACAGCGCATGTTGATTGATCGGTGTGTCAAATTTTGTAGTGATTTTTTTTTATATAGCTGGGGAAATGGAAAGGTATCGAGGATTTAAAAATTTTAATTCCTCAAGTTTAAAACTTGAAAGATTGAACAAAAGGTTGGTAGATTTGTCGATTGAAAAGGTAGGACATGTAGTGTCGATGTAACAGAGTTGATGTAAGTATCCGCGCGAAGGGGAGGTAAAAGGACTCACAGATTGTGTGTTTTTTCATCACAGCGCTCTTACCTCGAGCATCTCTTGGCTCTGGCTCTGTGCCTGCTGTATCATCTCCACAGTGGACTGCTGCTGCTGTTGATGGCTGGGTACGAGGCTGGATTCGCTGGGCAGTTGCTGTTGCTTTATCGGCGTTGTCAGTGCCGCGGCAGCTTTCTGACTGGTCGGTTGATGCGCAACAATCTTCTTGGCATGCTCCACGTCCAATTCGGAATGCATCATGTCGCGATTCCTCCAACTTTCGGCAATGTTCTCGCGATTCTTCCAGATCGTCGCCACGGTGCTGCTCGCCAAGCCCAGCTCACGAGCGACGTCGCTTTTGCTTTTGCCACGCTCGATCTCTTGGATTATCTTCATCTTCTGCTTGATCGTGAATGCTAGCCGCTTACGACCCTATACACGAGGCACGTCGAGACAACATTGAACACGCGCCGGAGAGATTCTTTTTGGCTTACTATAGTCCTAGTGACTTTTCATTGTCGCAGTGTTTCTATTTTTTTCTCTATGATGATTCTTTTTTTTTTTTTTTTTTTTTTTTGCACGGCTCGGCGAAAGATAGGCTTTTTCGGTTACATATAGAGCTAAAGGGTGATGTGCTTTGAGATGATTGCAAGTTTCATTTTTTTAATTTTTGATTTTCTTTGATTAATTGTGCGTGTTGAGAGATGAGATTTAGGTGAGTGCAGGGCATTATGTTTGTATAGCCAACTGTATATATGTGATATTAGTAACAGTAGTATAGTTATAACGTTTACTAAAGTGCACGATTTCTCTCTCTTGCTCTAAATGGTTCTTATACGCTGGGATAAGCACCATTAGGAAGCAGTTGGAAAGTCTTTGCATGTGGCTCTTTTCTCAAGCAAATCAACATTTCAATTACTTTTTTACTCAATTTAATCGTTACTAAACAGCGAGAGCGCAGTTATCAATGAATTTTTTTTTTTTTTTTTCAAAAGTACTATGACTCTCCTGTCACTATCGCTAGCGAAATTGTTGGCTGGTGTAGATGTGTTTGTGGATAGTTTACGATTGGGATATAAAAAGGGGGACAAAAGTTAAATAGTCGAAAAAATATACATAAGCTTATATATGTGTGAAGGAAATATATATATAAATGTAAAAACTTGATAAAAAAATAACCCACGTGTTTGATATGAGCATATATAAATACGCGTGTGCATGTGTACACACGCATACAGGTTTAAATAACCCCAAGAGAGAAAAAATATGTGTATGGACACAAGTAAATTCCAAAAAATTAATAGAGTATATATACGGTACACACAAAGAGCATGCGACACGCACGACAAGTGATAAAAAATACAAAAAGGATCAAGTATTCGAGAGATATAGAAAAAAGAGAAAAATTCTTTTATAATAAAAAAATGAATGAAACAACAAGATGATAAAATTCGAGAAATTCCTTTTAGAAAGCCTGCTATTCTGTTGTTTCTTTTTACGAGCAAACACACTCACCTCGAGCAGCTGTTGATTTCGCAGCTCCCTCTCTCGACGGACGGCCTCTTGCCTTTCAGATTTTTCTTGCTCTTTTAATAGTCTGCAATTAATCAATTTGGAAAATTACGCGCTTGTATATGACGAAATTGACGAGTACATGATTTATCAGTTTATCGCAAACTCTTGTAATAATTAATGTGAAATTAAATTATAGACTGCAGATCAATAATCATCAATGATTGAAAAGATTGTATTGATAAACTCAACTAAATGGAACGATTAAAAGTCAGGTCATCAACTTACCTCGCCTGTTCCTTATGCCTCTGAGCCTCCTCTTTAGCTAATTTCTTAGCATAAGCAAGCTTGTCTCTCTCGTACTGATTGTTAACTCTGACGTCGCGAAAACTGCCCGCTGCCCTGAGTTCATCGAGTCGCCTCGCAACCTCCTGGGCGCCAAGCCGGACGAATTCTGCTTCCGCAAGACCCATCGTTGGCTGAAGAAATTCACCGACCAGCGGTCGCGACGAGAACGAGAAGTTGACGCTTGTTAGATCCGCTGGATTTTGCATGTCCAAGAACTGATACGAAAAAGCAATTGTTATTATACCATCCTATACAGCAAGGGACGATGATGGTAGAAAATTGACGTACTTTGAACAATTCCGAGCTACTCCTAAAGATCTTTCCGCAGGGACTGTAATACGACACGTCGCCCTTAATCGAGCCCGTCTTGCCGAGACCCTTGATGACGGTTTCACGCTTCCAGCCTCGTTCGAGCGGCGCTTGCAGCTCCTTCTCATTGTAATTGAGCTTGCGCTTCTTTGCGCTCGGCCCGTCGAGGATATCCTCGTCCGTGTCCGAAAGCACGTCGGTATTACTGCCACTTTCGCTTGTCACATCCATATTCTCCTCGCCCGTTATGTCCATCAATTTGTTTTTCATTTTTTCTTGCAGCGAACGCTAAAAAGAGATCATAGTCTGCGGTTATACTATTGTCATCAACTCATTAGTACTATCTATGATAGTTCTTATTAGTAATAATTTTAGGCTCACGGCGATAAATGGAATTTCGTGACTTACCGAGGCCTTGTCATCGTGATGTCCAAGTGCCGATGAGTGCAGCTGGGCCGCAAGAATATTCGATCTGAGCAGCGATACCTGATGACTCAACGGTACATTAGGATCTAATTGAGGCGTGGGTTTGATCCCTAACGCTCTGCTCTGTGCGAGCAACGACGCTACCGTGTTTTTCTTGGGCTTGGACACACCACGACCGAGGTTTCGCGGCCGGTCCTTGTGATGCTGTTGCCCTGAATGATGCTGACCAGGACTGTCGCTCTCCTCTGGACGCTGAGGAGATGAGTCGGCCGCCGCCGCGAATAGTTGCGCCAGCGAGGAATTCGCCGAGCCTGGCAGCGAATTCTGGGGTACCCTTCGTGGTTTTGGACCTGGCTTTCGTCGCGCTGAAAAAAAAAGTTACATTCAGTGGTTATCCGCGTGCATCGATTTACAAAAGTATTTTCATTCTTCGTTCAACAAAATAAAAATTATAGTCATCCTCGCATACACAGCGAAGCAATGTTTATTTACCGACCGCAGATGCGTCTATGACGCATCAAATATATCTCTTTATCTGTAAAAATCGAAGCGCGCGTTCAAGTTCAAGGGTTCATAATCAAAGTGATTAAATTCACGCCAACATCTAATTACTAAAAATGAAAATTTATCTCAAAACGCTTATCTCTCGTCCTATTTTTTACATTAAAATCAAGTAGCTCTAATTTACTTATACTTTTTTCGTGAATTAGTCAAGATAGATTTAATCACTATCAAATATTTTTTTTTTTCCATCAGACAAGTCAAAACACAAGATAAAACAAGCAAGAAAAAAAAGCGACTCACAAGTCCGATCAGAAGCAAGGAGTGACTGACTGAGATTGCTGAGTTGACTCAACGGTTGACTACTAGAATGAATGGGCGAATCGGAGGTGGTTGACGAGGGTTTTAGCGAAAGATTCAGCGGTGCATCGGCGTCGGAGTTGCTGGCGTTGGTGTTGCTCGTGGTGTAGGTAGACGAGGCTGAGAGCACCGAGCCGTTGGTTGAGTGTGCCGGCAACTTTATCACCTCCACTCGGTCCAGCGAGTCTCTATCTCGATTTCTCTCGTACTCGTTGCCGCTACTGTCGTTCTGTGGAAAATGGCATGCGGTTCAGTCAGCGGTATTTCCCCCCTTTATGAATCATGCCTCGCACGCAGCTCGATAGTAAGAAGAAAGTTGAGATTTCACATTAAATAAACTATTAGATACAGCGCGCGTAATTTGATTGAGCATAATTTCATCCTCTATCGCATCATTAGCATTTTCATTACTCTCGATATAAAAAGAGAGAGAGAGAGAGACAAGTCATTATTCATGTTACTTCATTAATCGTTCGATAGTATACAAAAAACAATGCGTTTATAAAAAAAAATCGGAACAAAGCTCATTCGCACTTTTGGCGAGCAATTTCATCAGTCAGTGTGATATAGTAATATTGCATCACTCGGGTTTCGAAACTGCGCCAGAGAGAAAATCGTGCTCTCTTCAAACTACACAACTACATCTCGTTGTGATTTTTGTTTGGATAATAATTTCTCTTCATCCGTGGAGCGATTAAGCAAACATTGACTTTGGCAATGTAAACAAGAATAAATTATCGCTTTATCTCTCGAGACGATAATCGTACAATATAAAGAGAAAAACTTGTCAAATATTTGACTATGGCGAGATAAAAAAAAAGATGTGTAGTTTTTATGTCAACTACATGAACGTACCCTTGATCGGCTGTACTTGGTCGAGTCCATCAACAGCTGAGCAGCTGCGCTGTTATTTAACTGCTGCTGTTGCTGCTGTTGGGAGGATGATGACGATGTTTGTGGCGGAAGTGGTTGTTGCAAGGGACTGTGTACATTAACGGTCGGTGAGTCGAGTGAGATGGTCTTCTTACGGCCGCGATTCGTCGTGCCGGGCACTTTCGGGCCTACGATGCTCGACGTGTACTTTATTATCTCGGTGTCGGGCGGCAGCCTTACTCCGCCCAGAATACTGCTTGCGTCACTGCTGCAAATGTCAATTCAGACACAGTCACAGACTAGATGCGGAACACGTCGCGCGCTCAAATGTCAATGATTTATCTACGTGATTTTGTTCTGAATTTAAACATCTTACGAGACAAACTTTAAACAACCATTCGCTAGTTGGGGATAAATAAAAAATCTTCTTAGTTCATTTTCCATCAATTGACAAAAATTCTAACTTGTAAATTAATCAGCACAAAATTAAACTTTAAAAATCAAGTAAAATTCAACTTTTTTTTTAATTTTACTTCAATGAAAAAAAAAAGAAATCTCACCTAATGACATTCGGCTGCGAGTTGTTGGACTGACTGGTGCTCGTCAACGAGTTGCTGGTAGTGGAACTCGAGGTATTTTGGTGTGTCGTAGTCGGTTGCTGCTGCTGCGTTTGGCTAGGCATCACCGGGGAATTAGCGGCAGCTCGACTCGAGCTCGAATGCGAATTCGCGTTGTTTGTCACTACTGACGTAGACGGCGATGGTGCGGATGCTGATGCCGCCGCCGCCGCCGCTGCCGCTGCTACCGCTGTTGTTGCCGACGACGACGACGACGACGAGTTTTTGTGACTGTTTTTGCTCGATTTGGCTGCAAATCAATTCGGTAGACAATTAAGTTGTAATTCGTTTATAAAGCTTGTGATTTTTTTTTATAAACTTTGAAGATTATCAGAAAATTTCAATTTTTTCCGATTTGTCGGCTAAACGGTTAATTGGAGCAATGGAAAAAAAAAGTATACATTGTTGCGACTGATAATAAGAGTAATAATGCTAGCAATGACAATTGTTACGTCCGTGAACAATGTTATTGAATTAATCGCAAAAATTGCGGAAACTATAATTATATTTTTTATCATTCATCCATGCCTCTGCAATTACAGTTATAAACAACGACAAATACCGATTATACAATTTTCACATTTGTTCATTATATTGTATATAAAAAACCAGGGAATATAGCTAAAAAGAAAGAAAGAAAGAAAGTAAAAAATACTCACACTTGCTAGACTTGTGCGAGGCGTGCGAAGGTGCATTGAGGAGAGCGGCCGGTGGATAAGGCGGCAGAAGGCTCTCGGCACCAGGTGGAAAAGCAGGCAAACCTGCGGCGGCACCTTGCAGCCTCGCCAGATAATCCTGGGTGGCCAGATGAGTGGCCATAGTCCACCAGGCGGCGGAATTCATGCCGAGGCTGGCCGCCTGACTGGCGGCAACGCCGAGGCTACCGAGCGGTCCTCCGTGCGAGTACGGCGAGGCCGCTGCCGACGAGTAAGCACCGGGACCAGCTCCGCCGAGCCGCGCGTACGCCGAGGGCAGATGGTGCGCCCCCAGGCCCGCGTAGCCCGCGCCCGGCATGCCCGGGAACAGCGAGCTCGCTGCGTCGCTGCCTCGGGGCCAGTATGCTGCAAATTATTATTTTTATTCGTTACTTGCTGCTTTACAAGCTTGTATCGGCGAAAAAGCATTTTTTTCTTCTTCGTCATTTTCTCTACTACTTTTGCGGGCTCTCAAGTCACATTATATCTGTTTGAAAGCTCGAGTGTTGTTGCTTTATCTTCGAGATAAAACATACAGATGTAGATAAGCGGCTATAATCGAATGAAATGCTAATATCCTTCAAACTCAACGTCACCGGAATAATTAATCAGATTATGAAGAGAGAGAAAAAAAAATACTTTGCGAAACGGAAAAATTGGATTTTCACCCTCTCTCTCTCTCAACTTTGCAACGTTTCACTTTTGAAAAAAAAAAGCGCATGCTCCGGAAAAAAAAAGAAAGAGGGTGAGGGAGGGAGTCGGCATATTTTCCACTGGGTTTAACCTAGAAAAAAAAAGAAATTTTACAATCTCGAAAATGTAATTAATTGAAATGGACTAATTTTAATTTGAATGTTGATTCAACGGATAAACGCGCGTCGGCAATTAATAAAACTCCTATAGATTCCAAGCATTCATACTCGCGATAATCTGAAATAATTACAATCTCATTATGACACTCGTAAAAAAAATCGAAAGTGCTTTAAAAACTCCAATTAAAACAAGTTGCTTTTACACAAACTATTATTCGATTTTTCACGCTCGACTAATATTTAAAACCTTAGCCACTCACGAAACAAACAAAAAACTGAGAGAAATCCCCTCTTTCACACATAACCCTTTGCGCTTTACTTTTTCCCCCCATAAAATATTCACACACATACAGAACTGAGGGGACGCATGCATAAGGAGAGAGAGAGAGCGAGAGAGAAGGTAGGTAAGCTTTTAGAGTTGTGTCCCGGTGACCTGCTGAACTGCGCGAGCGCAATGATTCCGAAAAGCAATAAACTTTACACATACACAGTACAGACACACACACACAAGCAGCTAGGCAAGCAGCAGAGCCCTTTGTCCCCGGCGAAAAGTGCGAGGAAAAATCGATAAAACGCGCGGGGGCCACACACACACACCGACCAACATAAACCTTATATAAAGCGAAAACGAATCATCACTCTCTCGCTCGTCGTTTATGCACCCCCGACAACAACAAAAATGCCCACTTGATTTGCCTTTTTTTACCGTTTTCCTCGCAATTTGCTTTTGTTTGTGTTTCCGAAAGCTATCGTTGTTTCTCGCGAATGCAATAGTCGGCCAAAAACTTTCTTCAATCTACCTGTTCAAACAACAATAATCTACCACACGAGCAAGTGTCTCGGTATTAAATAGAACTTGACACACATCTCCGCCGTAGATTCTACACATCCTGCAACTGCAAAATTCTCTCTCTCTCTCTCTCTCTCTCTCTCTCTCAAATGATGATCATCATCGCGCTGTTCTCGCGGGCCCGGCAGCATTCCTCTCTCACTTACTATCTCGCAGACATTCAGCATACACACACATACATATATGCAACATCCAAGATGTCCTCACTCTTTCGTATTCTATTTTTACGTTCGCGCGCGGATGCTCGGTGCGCGGTTCCACGCGCATGTAGTCTGCTATATGTGCGGAAAAGATGAAAAAGCCATCGCGCGAGAAATCTATAGTACAACCCGCATCGGGCCAGGGAAAATCAATTAATCGTCGTCGTCGTCGTCGTCGTCGTCGTCCTGCATCAATACTGCAGAGCAGCGGCGACATTTTGCCTCGGCGTTCGTGTGTTTTAATTGGAGAGCAGCGGCAGCAGCCGTAGGTATCGTCATTAACGCGTTCGTTCGTTCGTTCGTTCGTTCGTTCGGCGAGGCAGGCAGGCACACGAAGCGCAAGCGGCGTCTTTGTCTGCAGAGTTCTTGTTCGAGTCTCTCTCTCTCTCTATGTGTATGTACGTGTATGTGAGAGTATATACCGCTATTGCGCCTGCGTCACGCTGCTGCTGCTGCTGCTGGCTCGATTGCTGCGAGGAACCAAGTGAACGGAGAGAGAGAGAGAGAGAGAGCAGCTGTAAAATAAATCGCTCGCTCGCGCGAGCCGCGTATACAACGCAGCAGCAGCGGGCAGGCAGGCAGACGAAGCAAACGAAACGGCTAAAAGTTTTCGGGGGAATAACAACGACGACGATGAGAGAGAGAGAAATCTGCATTGCGAAATGATGATGATGACGATGATAATTCAGTTGTTTTTTGCAGAGCTTTACGATTGACTTTGCTCTTAATTACACTTTGATACCGGATGCACGATGGCAACGAAAAAAAAAAAACCAACAATCGTGTCAATTACGTAAAACGCCTTCGTCGCGAGAGCGTTTATTCGCGAAAAAACAAAAACAATAGACACCAGCAACTCAAAAACAAACAAACAAGATAAAAAAAAAGTCAATTGCTCTCGTACAACTTTCCCCCGTCGTGCGTATATGTAAAATCGACGAGAGAGAGAGAGAGTCGCAGGCAGTGAAACTAAAAGCGTCACGTAAATCCAAAAGGAGGGGGGGAGGGACTATTCAGATCAGCTGTTTTAATAGAAAATCGATAGAGAAGCGCTTGGAGCGCGCGCCAGAGAGTTGATAGGTATATAGATCGTTTGTGCGTGCAATAAGAAATAATTAAAGAGCAACTCACCACCGAATAGAGCACTAGGGTCCAGCAAGGAGTTGGCCTGTTCCGCCGCCTGTAGATGGTCAGGGGTGGAGGTGGCGCCTGTCGCGACCTCGCCGCCTCCGCTTGCAGCCGTCGCGGTGTTCTCCTTCTCCATGCCAGGCTCCCCCTATTAACAGACCAATCGTTCAACCAATTATCAATCTTTTTCTTTCGACAAAAGTCGCGAATTTAGTTGAGCACCTATATGTACTTTTTCTTTTCATTCATCGCCGAAAAAAAAAACGCACACAAGGCCGAATGCACACTATACTTCTCAGGGGGGGGGGGGGGGGGCGCAGGTCAATGTTAACTCTCTCCCTCTCGCTC